>QVNV01015809.1:0-189108 GCA_014825455.1 Pseudomyrmex pallidus | reverse complement strand
ACATTAATAAATATTTTGCAAAATTTCATTAACTTGGTGCTGTATTTGATGGTCGGAGATACACCTATAAGAAGCATGACTATTCGTGCGTACATTAGTGTATACGAAACATAGTTTATCTTTTCGAAGTCTACTCTACGCTTTTGTGTGTTTGGTACGTAGGGCTGTACGTTCATGACGAACGATGAGAATAGAACTGTAGTCGAGAAAGTTATAAACTCAAACTGCGCATGCACATGTCGAAGATTTTTATATTGCGTGAGAGGTATAAAAACCTCGAGATATAAAACTTTCATGTGCAGGTGATTGTGGTATGAATTAAGAAAACTTTCTAAAAGTCGTTTCTATACTCTTTGATATAGGAGAACAAGTTTACTTGTGTTTGTGTATAATAATTACGTAGGGATGTCATCATAAAGACTAGAAATGTAAATTATAGTTATTTACTGCTCTATTTTCCTTTAATTCAATGCAATTGTAAGATCAATACGTGATACAACTTTAATTGTCACAAAAGAAAAAGAAACGATTGAGGATAATAAAGAAGTTTTGTGTTTATGCTGATATTTCTAAACTTAGAGAAATCATTTACAACCATTCAGAATTTTAAAAGTTAAACGCACACTTTTTATAAATGATCTTTCCTGTTGCGGTAATATCGGTTTTTTTATTTTTATTTCTAAAATTCAAGCTTCTGAATTGTCTCAATAAAAAACGGAAGAAAAACATAAAAAAAAGCTATAGTTTTGTACAGAAAAATAACGTAGTAATAATGACGAAGTGTGTCTAATTACTTAGAAGACGTCAATACAATTTGTTTTGTGAAGTAGATAACTGAAATAACATAATTCTTTCTAAATAACGAGTAAGAAAAAAGTTTTAGAAGAAAACTTGTACATATGATTGTTTATGTAAAACTCGCGAATAATTCTTGTATATTTTGATATGTATAATTTTATTTTTTTTAATATAGTGATATATATACATTAACATGTTATAATATCAACATTGTGTCCGGTTTTAGTTTTGATTAGAGTAGAAGAATTTAGTCAGTTACATTTCGAAGCATATTAAAATATGTCACAGCTGTCTTAACAACCTAAAACACAACGGCCGACAATTAAATAATTGTCTTTTAAGTTTTTAAATATTTGCTTACTATTATTATAATTTGCTTATTATTGTAATAGTAATAAAAAGCCACCAATCACAACTAACACATATATATTAAATCTATGTTATTAAAGTATTCCATAGAGAGAGTATTATGTAATTTGTGTTTATATAATTTGCAAATTATTCCATTTTGTCTATTTACATTATAATAATAAATATTTATTAAAAAGACAAACTATTTTACAAAGAAATTGTAAAATTGGTGCAAATTTTTGAAAAAGTGTGCATGTGAGTGCGTTCGTAAGTACATATATCAAGTTCTTACATCACCGTATGTTTTGTACGACAAATCCATGATTTTCCCGGCGGTGACTTTAGTGGGTAAGTTCGACATGATCATCACCAGCACAATTCCTCGCGCTTTCTTATCCGGAAGACGATACCATTCAAGCTCGCACGATGTACTAGCTACTTTCTCCGCCTGTTAAATATTATCATACAAACTCACACATCGCAATATTTCAGCAGTACGTGGAATAAATATCCGACGCTGCACAAATAGCGACAGTAGTTTCGCACTCTCTGTTTTTGTAATAGACAAGTTTCATTCTTTAGAAGAACAAATGTCAAACACTGGCCCATTATCGCACGTAGTTTTTTTGTTTGTGCGACAGCTCGCCAAAATATAGCCATTTGCGACAATCGATGGCTTTATTGTTGCTTTGAAAAATTTCTTTTTACCGATCCAGTTTTTCAGATTCGGAAATAAATGGAATTATCACACCGGATCATATCTGGCAAATAAGAGGCAACAGCACGCAAAATCTCAACTCGTAAATTGCGGTAACAGTTGAAGTGTGAGCTGATGCATTGTCAAAAAATCTCTGAGAGCGTCTACTTTTGCGATAAAGAGCTAGCACATTTGACAATTGTTCTTCTGAAAGATAAAACTCAGTAACAACAGCAATGTGACACTATTGTTTCCATGCGTCGCTTCGAATATTTATCAATCGCTTCAATAATCGTGTAAAATATTTAGTATGTTCCATTTGTTTGGAATAATAACTATTTTGTGGTTCTCGCCCAAACGGATAAACAAATTAAAAAAGATACAAAAGGAAACAAAATAACAAAAAAGAGAAAACAATATTTGTATGTTTTATCGCATGTCATATCGTAGTACGTCTGCCAGAATGCGATACCTGAATGGTAAGCTGTTCACCGGTATAACAGAACATGAACATATTTATCATCATAGATGTAAGCGACATAAAATAACTGCATATGGCTATTGTATTGCTGTTCTCCGATTCCTACAAACAGATGAACTTTTCAATAACCTATTATTACGTTTTCAATAACCTATTATTACGTACATGCGTACGTCGTTAATTGTGTAAACTTGCTGTAAAATGTAAAATTATCACGTGACGTATCTAACACACTTCTCGATTGTTTATTACACACTGAAAGAAATGTTTTGTTCTCTGTATTATATGGGTTACATCATTAAAATAAAATTACAAACCACTATTATGCAATATCCTAAAATGCAGACGATCGTTGCACACCCCATCAATTCTATCAAACATATTTGTTGCAAAGTATGTTCCACCAGTCGCAAAAAACTGAAATATATGATTGTTGATGATATCACATTGATACAACTTCTGATTTTTCAAAATACAACATAGAACAGACTGTTGGATATATATTACGTATTTGGAATACAAAATTATAATTGTTTATTGGTCAAATAATTGTTCTATAAAATTACAATAAAAATAATCAAAAATCATATAATCAAAATTGCACAAGTTATTGCAAACATACTTTCGTATTCTTATCTGATGTTCCACCATCTCGGCTAGCTTTCTGTTCAGGTTCTGTCTTTCCTGCCACTGTTCATCAACGAGATTTTCCATCAGACTCATCAGAATTCGTAATTGTCCGCAAGCGTGCATCACAAAAACGACCATGAGGCCGCACACGCCCGTCGTAATCGAGAAGGTGACCAAACCCGATACAAACTGCAACGCAAAAATCGTCTCGTAAATGGGACTAATTTGCGCGTTGATGGAAAAAAAATATCCCGGACACGGTAAGGGCTTGATCGTGATGTTCTGCGCCGTGACGATTTTCCCTTTGACGAACGGCAAGATCGATCGGAAGGAGAGCCCGCTGCTGTACATGAAGGTCGCGCAAAGCGTGATCAAGCGTCTTCCGGTCCTCGCGTATTGCATCATCGTATCTCGCGAGTTCGCGCTTCTGACGTTTCTATAGTCCTCCTCGATGTGCTTCAGGCAGTTCTTGACCTGATCCTCGCGCAATACTAAGTTAACATATTTGCCAATGGCCATGAAACCGAAAACGAGCAGAGGCGTCGTCTGAATTTTGACGCGCGTTCTCTTCTCGAACAGCCAGAAGAGAGTGCCGGGAATCAAAACGCAGTAAAGAAGAGCGTACGAAATTAAAATCAACAGAATCTTGCACACTTTCTCGCCGATTGATCTCTCACCAAAGGACGGCCATACTCCGAGCACTTGTAAAATGTTGCGTGTAAAGTACGTGATGTACATGATATCGTCCTGATAATGTTTGTTACGCAACATCTGTTCTCGCGGGGAATGAAAGCGATGATGACTAGGTACGCGTGCAGCGAAAATACGCGAACAGTGATGAAATCTGAACGCCAGCTAAATCACAACTGAGATAAACATTCAATAAAATGAACTTGTTGCCTGATCGCGCTTGCGCGTTTTAAAGATTCAAGATGTTGCGTGTGGAAAAGGTTTTGAATGCAACAAAGTTTCCGAGTCAAGTTGCTTACTGAGGGGAACAGCATCGTTTCCCAGTAGAAGCCAATAGTTTTGTTTGTCCACGTGTCTTTTTCAAGCGAAACTAGAGAGATACGATTAGAGTAGCAACTTTGTTCCTCTCGGTAAAACCTGCAATTTCTTCGTTCTTTCGAACATTGACCAATAATAGTCTAACTTACATTTTACAATATACGTGGATCTATTCGCGTGCTACACTCACATGCGAAAGTCAACAAGAATAGACATAGAATGTGTGTGTGTGTGTCTACGGACATTTAATAAAATTATGTGTCCTTCAACTCTGTTGCTGCGAGAGCAGAAAAAAACTTTACATGTTCGCGTTTTTCTTTATACAAGGGGAAATATATTTTTGACACAATCGAGGATATAATATGTTCAGATGTTATGTACACATCATGCAAATTTTTATAAGATCGGATACATCTATGTATATCGTACGCATGCATATATCACAAGTGATACACAATATTATTTCACTGTTTTACGATACATATGTAACAGAAATATTCATATAGAGCAGAAATAGCGTTCTGCAGAAATTGATCTGCGTCTTAATCCGTTACCTTCAGAAGCATATTAAAATATGTCAACGCCGTCTTGACGATCTGAAACACAATTTTCTGCAATTATATTTGCCAGTATGATCTTTTTACTTCAAATCGATGATTGTTGTAAAGAGACTTTGAGCAAATTATGATAAATAATTATAGCGTAAGTAAATTTTACACTGCGAGTTTTTACATTGTAGCAAACTTTTGTTGCAGATTTCTAGACAAGTCAGTTGAATGTGCTCGTTCGAAATGTGTGTTTCTTACATCACCGTACGTCTTGAACGACAAGTCCATAATTTTCCCGGCGGTGATCTTTGTGGGTAAGTTCGACATGATCATCACGAGTACAATTCCGCGCGCTTTCTTATCCGGAAGACGATACCAATCGAGCTCGCACGATGTAGTAGCCACTCTCTCCGCCTGTTATTCATATTTTTTTAGCAATTTTCTTAGTAAACTATAATATATAAATAATGTGTGTGGCGGAGAAATTACTTTTCGAAATTAAAATCAAGTAAATAAAATATTGTAAAAATAAAATATATTTAATTTTATTTGATAAAAGCAAGCTAATTTTAGTTAATATTACTTAGTAAAATTTTAGCAGTTTGTTCCAACAATGATGTAAAAACACAAGATTTATTTTCATTTTTACAAACAACAGATGTTAATATCATACTACGACACATCTGTGAAAAAACTTTACTTTAATTTCTGACACGAACAAATATACCTCGACAGTAAGTTGTTCACCGGTGTAACAGAACATAAACATGTTGATCATCAGTGATGTGATTGTTATAAAGTACGAGCACATAGCTATCGGATTGCTGTTCTCCCATTCCTGCAAATGCAACGATTCTTTAACCGATATGTGTAAATAATTGCAAAAAACATATACATTTAAATATTACGAATTCAATATCACGAACCATTATTATACAATACCCCAGAAGACAGACAATTATCGTGCACCCCAAGAATTCTATCAAGCACGCTTGTTGCAGGGTATCTTCGACCAATTGTAAAAAACTGAAACGTCGACGGGAATGCGTCACACAAACCAACTTATCGGCAACGATGAAAGGGATCGCAGTGTGTAAAAATGTAAAAAAAAACTCGAGTCGATTACCTTCGTATTCTTATTTGATGCTCGACCATTCTGGCCAGTTTCTTATCCACCTCGCGTTTTTCGTTTTTCCACTGCTCTTCCACGAGGTTCTCCATGAGACCCACCAGGATCTTCAGCTGACCGCAGGCGTGCATCACGAAAACGGCCGCGAGGCCGCATATACCAATCGTTATCGAGTAAGTGACTATGCCGGACAAGAACTGAATCAGAAACACCAATTCGTAAGCGGGACTGGCTTGTATGTCGAATAAGAAGAAATAAGCCGGACAAGGCAGAGGTTTGATCGTGATGTTCTGCGGAGTAACGATCTTTTCTTTGGACAACGGCAGAATCGAGCGAAAGGACAGACCGCTTCCGTACATAAAGGTCGCGCAAAGCGCAACAAGACGTCTACCGGTCTTCGCGCATTCTATCATCGTGTCCCGCGACTCGATGTCGCCGACTATTCTCCAGTCTTCCTCGATGTGCCTCAAGCAGCTTCTGATATTTTTCTGACGGAATATCAAATTGCCGTATTTGCCCGTGGCCATGAAGCCATAGAGTATCAGCGGAATCGTTTGAACTCGGACTCGCGTTCGCCTCTCTATCACCCAGAAGAGAAGCCCCGGAATCAGAACGCTATAGAGAAGAGCGTACGAAGTCACGATCAGCAGAAACTGCCGGATTCTTTTGCCGGTGCTTTCTCTTTTAAAAGACGGCCAGACTCCGAGCAAGCTCAGAACATTACGCGTTAATTGCGTGATGTACGTGACATCGTCCCTATAATGCTCGTTGCGCGGCAACATAGTCCGGTTCATTTTGTATGTGAAATTTATAACACGCAAACTAGATCACGACTGATCGTCGCGAAAAGATACCAGCCGATCGTGTAGATCTGTCATTCTCTTGCGCTTGCGCGTTTTAAAGATTCAAATTGCTAAAGAAGAAGAGAGGGTTCGACGACAGCAAAGTTCGCGAACCCAACTTAGTAACCGAGGGTCGGGATCGCTTTTCATGGAAATTATTTCTGTTTGCGTGTTTTTTTTTTTTCTGAATCGTGCAATCTCATGAATATGATTGACTTCAACTTTGTTTCTTTTCGTATCCAAACTCGCGATTGTTGCCATCAGGACATTGACCGCTGAATAACGTATTGGGATTACGTGGTACATAGATTGCGCGCTTCGATTTGTTTTCGTTCGCGCACAGGACTCGTTACGTTAGCAACGAAATTGTTCTTACACGCAATAGTAACAACATTGTGAACAACGCAAGTAAAGTGAGGTAATGTATTAAATGTAATACAGTGTGTAATTAAACAAGCGTGCATACATTTTGTACGACACATCTTATTTACGTTTTGCAGACAGTTGGGGAGGAAAAAATAAACTTGACAGCTTCCAGTCGCGTGAAGAAACAATGTCTTCTTTTTGAGAGCAGCAAATGTCTACGTGTTTGAATTCAGAGACAACCGATCGGAAAAAAAATTGAAACACGTCACGGCCGCCTTAACAACCTAAAGCGTGACAAATCCCCGTGAGGATCTATGGCTTGTTGTTTTTATTAAATGGTCAACTTACTTAATGGCAAATTTTCTTAAGAAGAGGTCAATGAACTTTCCGTCTCTGATTTTTTAGTCGGAAAATTTGTCACGGCCGTGACTAAAGTCAGGGCTCGGAAACTTTGAGTTTGTAACTCGAATTGCTGCATAAAATATTCTTCTGTCTAAAGGGAATAAGAAAAACTTCGCTTCGATTTCATCAAACCTCACATTTTGATCTTAAGTTTTATTAGTAAGTTTTTTCTGAAGTGCTTGTCTATCATATCCGTCAACAGCAGAATTATTTTCTCTATATGTTAATACTGTAATTGCTTTGATAATTTTACAATGTTGCTTACTCTCTTAGTGTTACATTTTCTTTTTTTTTTTAAAGAAAACTATATATATATATATTCTATCGTAAATAACATATTTACGTAGGGAATACCAGTTTTCGGAAGGTCTTCTCACGCCGCGTCTCGCAGGGAAAATTCACGGAGCAAATTGAAATACGCCATTGACGTCTTTAAGATCTACAACATGCCGCGTTCAATATACACAACTAAAACGATACTTCAAGAAAGACAAGGACTTAAATCGTTTTATTTTTATAGCAGTATTAGACAATATTGTTTACTTGTTTATTGCTTAATTATTTCTTAACGTCAAGAGATTAGCTACAATTCTATTTAGAAATTAATTAGTCTGTATATAGAAAATTCGGCACAGAGTCTGAATTGAATTTCGCGTTTTTTAAGCAACATTACTCACGTCAGAGAACGTAGTTATGGACATCGTCATTAGTTTGCCGGCGGTGAGCGCCACGGGATATCGGGACATCGTGATCGGCATCATCAGTTTGATCGCTATTTTCGGCGGCATGCGATACCATTCGATCGAGTAGCAAGCGGTTCCCACTTCCTGACACCGCTCTTTCAACAGATCGCCGATGTAGCAGAACATGAACACGTTGAAAATGACCGACACGAGTCCGAAGGCATACATGGAGATCTGTACGAACGATTCGTTATTGTACACGTCCTAAAACAAGAGACACAGTTTGCCGAATCGTTTGTAATCTCTCTTGAAATTTCTGAAAAAATTCTTTCTATTGTTTATCAAACATACAATTATGATGTAATAACCGAGTAGGCATATGTTGCACGACGCGTTCACAAATTCCACAAGACATATCTCGGTAAACACATTGCTCACGACAGAAACCAATCTGGAAGATCGTCAAAACACAGATTGCGCGGCAGTACATATTGTTTGCAATGACGTTAATTGATATTCTTCTTACTTTAATAAACGCAAGTGTCGTGTTACAGCGGTAGTGATCCGGTGTTCGATGGAACCGGCATTGCGTTTGCCACCGTCCACGATTTCCTCAAAAACTGACGCTAACACGTTGCACTGACCGCTCACGTGCGTAACCAAGTTGGCCATTAAGCTGCAAATGCCGCAAAATACGCTGTAGGCGGTGTAACCACCCAGAAGTTGTAACAAGTACACGATCTCGTACACCGGACTCGACTGTGTATGATAAAATAATGCGTGAGTAGCAATAAAAATTTAATTAAATTAATTAAAGACGCACATTTATATGCACAAACACATATTTTATTTATTTATTCTTTTCTCTAATTTACATATAATTATCTGCGAGTATAAAGAATAAATAAATGAAGAAAAGATCGAATCACATTCTGCAAAGATTCTTACCTTAGAATTGAGCACGAGAAGCTCGCAGGGCGACGGGTGCACTCTTACGGTAACGTTGTCCTCATTGATCATCTTCGGGATGATTAAAGGCAGCGTGTAAAACATCATGCCGCAACTGAACATGAAGGCCACGGAAACGATGCCGAACGTGCGGCCTATCCTGGCGTTCTCCAGCATGATCTCGCGATCCTCGGCGAGTAAGACGCTCCGCCAGTCGTCGGCCACACGACCGATGCAGATCTTGAGCTTATCCTGATGCCACAGCAGCAGAACGTATCTCGCGAAGATCGCCGACGTGAAGATCAGCGGACATATCGCGCGCAGTATCAGAAAAACGCTCATCTTCTCTGTGACGAATGTGTCGAGCATCCACGGCACGATGGTGAACAGCAGGAGGAACGTGGCGATCGACATGGACATTCTGTGCCGAGCGATCTTGAGTCGCGAGGTCTCATCGTCGGTCAGCGGCCAGGCGCCGATCGGCTTCAGCAAGCAAACGCTGATCTGCACGGCGTAATAGAAGTCCGAAGCGTGCAACTCGTTACGCTTTGTTGCATCAACAACGGCGAGTGTGTTCAGAAGCACGCTTCGCGATCGATTACGGTCGAGCATCTTCGCCGATGTGCGCACGTCGTCGTTCGCTCGATCTCTTCATCAAATCGATCGCGAAATCAGAAAGAACCACGCGGATTTTTGCCACGGGACATGCGCAAACTTCGCAACTCAACTCGTTCTCGTGGATAAAAGTCGCGGACTGGCAATTTGCATTTTGTAAAAGGTTCGGTTTAAGTTCACGGGGAAAACAGCAGCTGCGTTCGAAATAAATCAGAAAGGGGTGAGAGACAGAAAAGGAATGATTGCGCATGATAGCAGCAGGAAAACTTTTTTTTTTCCAAAGAGAATCTTCGAGTTACGCACAATGACAATTTTCTGAAAGTTTCTGATATTTTCCTCGCAAAAATTGTAAAACACATTAAACGCGAAAGCTTTTTGCACAACTTTGTGCCCCTTGATTTTATTTGAAGTTTCCACATGACAAACACATGTTTCTCTCAATGCAAATTCTCGCATAAATTCTTAAAAATATTTACAAACATTTTTACGAACAAATCTCTCTTATACTATTGTACTTTTCTTAATTACTTTCGCAAAAAGTTTCTGCCGTCCGTTGCGTGCTTACATAATGTCCCGCGTGGAAACTTCACGAAGCAAGTTGAAGTACGCCACCGACGTTTTTAAAATCTACAGCGGAAAATATTGTCATCTTTGCTGTATTCAAAATTAAAAAAAAAAAAAAGACAAAAACAATTTCGACAAATCAAACCGATGTGCATCTTCGATTACTCACGTTAGAGAAACTGCTCATAGTCATCTTCAGCATTCGTCCGGCGGTGAGTTCGACCGGATAATTCGACATGATGATCGGAAAAATCAAATTGCGTGCTTTATTCTGTGGCAATCGGTACCACTCGATCATGTAGCACTTGGTACCTATTTTTTGACAGTGATCCACGAGCCGCTCGCCGATGTAGCAAAATATGTATATGTTAAAAGTGATGGATACAAAAGCGAGGAAGTACACGAAGATTTGCAACATCGATTCCTGATTGTTCCAATCCTGCGCAACACAATAATCAAATGAAACCTCTTGATAAATTAACAGTATCAAATGTAAACTGTACGTTTATTAGCAATCTCCTCTTTATCTCTTTTTTTTTAGGTAATCTTGAGACACTTAATTGACGTACCACTATAACGTAATAACCGAGTAAACATATGTTGCACGAGGCGTTCACGAACTCAGCCAGACATATTTCGTTCAGCACCTTGTCTATGTCAGAAACAAATCTGCAACGCAAACGGCGATCGCAAAAAATTGCGAACGGAAAAACGAACAAACACAAACGTGACGTTCCGCTCACCTGAGTATTCGGAGATGACGTATCATAGTGGTGCTGATCCGTTGATCGATGGTGCCCCGATTGTGAACACCGCCGTCGATCATTTCCTCGAAGAAATACGTCAGGATCTCGCACTGGCCGCACGCGTGGCTAACGAATTTCGCTGTCAAGCTACAAATGCCGCAGAACACGGTAAAGAGGGTAAAACTTGAGCAAAATTCCAGTGCGTACGCCACTTCGTAAACTGGACTAACCTGCACGCAATAATTAAACATCACGACATTAAAAATGTCGTGACTTGGTATATAAAATATAAATAAAAAAAAAGAGAAACAAAAACAAAGATAATATCTGTAAAATAATAGAAATAAAATTATTAAAAATAAATAAAACTAAGAAAAATGAATAAAATAAAAACAAAAGGAAAAAACTTAAAACAAAATTGAATACGAAATATAATCAATGATAGGAAGAATAGATATTTTTAGCACCTATTATTAATAAAAATATTTTAATTTTTAAAATAGAAATCATATCTCTTCTCTTTTTCTTCTTGAATTTTCTAAAAAACAAAGAAACAAAAAAATGAGAAAATTCAGGTATAACTACAAGGTTGAAAATGTATGTCGCGACTACTGGGTTTCGGAAAGAGTTCAACGTCGTACATCAAATTGACCTGAACGTCGAGGAAGATCAAGTCGCAGGGATTGGGGAGCGATCGAATCGTCATGTTGTCCTCGTTGACGGCGAGCGGCAGGATTATGGGCATGCAAGCGTAAGGCAGACCGCTGCCGAACATGAACGCCACCGAGATGATGCCGAAGAAACGTCCTGACTTGGCGTTTGCCAGCATGATCTGACGGTCCTCGGCCATCGTCGTGTTGAGCCAGTCGTCGGCGACTCGGTTAATGCACGATCTGATCTCGTTCCGATGGCACAGCAGCAGCAGGTACCTCAGAAAAACGGTAATCGAGAATATCAACGGACACGCGGTCCTCACGATCTCGTAGAAACTCATCTTAGCGGTGATGATGCATGCGATCCACGGAACGATCATGAAGAGCTGAAGAAACGTAACGATCACGATCGATGAGCCGTGCACAAGAGTTTTCAGCTTGGTGGCTCGTTGTTGCAGCGGCCAGGCGCCGATCGGCTTCAACAGCCAGATGCTGACCTGCGCGGCATAATAGAAATCCAAAAGCCGCTCGTCGTCCTGCACGGAGTTCGTTTCGTCCATGATCAGGTGTGAACTTGATGATCACTCGACGGCGACTAGCGATGACTCATGAAGGGGTGAACTATCACAAAGTTGCCAGTAAGCATGCGCAAGATGCACTTGCCAGTTTCTTTGACGATGAGATGATTAAAACAATTTCCGATTCTCACATTCGTGACTCGCCTTCGTAGAAACATATTGCTGAGGTTGAGAGAAAAGTTCTGGGCAGCAAAGGGGAGATACTAATAGTACATCGAGAAACTTCAAAACGATGGGGACGCGCACGGTTGCGAGAAAAAAGTTTGACGCCGACCGGGGAATCGCGTTTCTTTCTGCGAAAAGGGAGAATCGCGATTGAGAATGTTCGCGATATATTAAACGTTATCTCTTGCAATTATAGTAATACACCGTAGCGATTTATTTGACTTTTTTATTCAACTCGCAAATGTCGCCTTCGTCGAAATGACAAAATGCGAATAAGACGAAGAAGTGTTACAATCTGTGTGTGATCTGTGTGAGTAAGAATATCGGCATGTCCTCTCAGCGAGATACTCATCTCATAGTTTGATAAAATAGTATGTAATTTCTCTCACGCTGCGATCATTCGAATAAAATTTAAATACGCCGCTGATGTCTTGCATACCTGTAGACAGGAAACGATAATCGAGTTGCTTTGAAACTTTTATTTTCGAATTATCGTAAAAGAATAAAAACATACTCACATCGCAAAAACCCTGAAGCGAGATGTCGAACATTTTACCAGCTGTCAAAGCTGACGGACGGCTCGATCTGATCATCACCATGATTAAATTGCCAACGTTTCTCGTTGGCAATGTGTACCAGTCGATGAAATACGATGTTTCTCCGATCTTGACGCTCTTTATCGTGTCAGAGTTAAGTTCGAATGTGTCAAATAATAACAGTAACAACAAGTGTTTAGTATTGAAAAGTAAGATTTTTAAAATGTGTACCTCTTCTTTAAGACGATCGCCGATGGACGATAAGGTAAAGACGTTCACCAGAATCGAAGTCACTAGAATGAAATATATAATTGTGCCTAATACCTGATTGTCTTCCCATTCCTGAAATAAATTTATGTGGGAACAGAGTTTTATATATTTTTTTCTATCTCACGACACAATACACACACACACACACAGCAAGTGTTTCGAAATACCTTGAGAACTCCGTATTCCAAAAAACATATAATGATAGTGCATCCAACCATTTCTGACAGAAAGACGAAGTTCAACGACTTCTCGATCATTTCAGCATATCTGTGCAATAATATTTTTCTTAATAAAAGGCTACATTATTTAAAACCTACACTGTGTCTGTTATATTCTGCGCAACAAAAACACTTTAATGAGACATTATATATGAATATAAAGTTCATATTTTAAATATAAAGTTCTTGCCTCTTCTTTTTATATTAATTATATTATTTATTGGAATCAAAAAGCTTTTCCGACCTGAGAGCTTGTATGTGCTCGACGATGACGCGGCCGAATCGCTCGTGGAGATCGTGAGTTCCGTCCACCAGAACTGTCTCCATGTGACCGCGAGCAATCTCGAACAAGCAGCAGGCGTGCATCACGCAAGTGGCAATCAGACTGTAAACGCCGCAGTTTGTCGACAAGATGATGGTGCTGAACAGAATCTGCACGACGAACAGGATCTCGTAGAACGGTGAGTTCTCCACCACGAAAAAGACGTAGTCGCTGAGATACGGCAATGGTAAATGCGTCGTGTTGTCCTCCTTCACGATCTTGTCCGCTACTAATGGCATGATTATGTGATAGGGTAACGCGCCGCCGTAGAGTAGTCCCAGATACATTATCGTGAACTGCCTGCCGATCTTGGCGTTTCTCATCATCACCAAATAATCCTCCTCGCTTTTCACATCTCTGTACTGCATCTCTATCTGCTGCAGGCAGCACTTGATGTCGTTCCGATTGATGATCATCGTCCAGAACTTGACGATGCCCAGCAGACTGAACACCTGAGCGGCTATTACCTTCATGTACCTGGTGAGATCCTCCGCGTCGAAGAAGGTGTATATGATGTGGGGCACGAGCAGAAAGCACATCAGACTGAACATGAAGCTCGTCTGGAGAACGTATTTGACTTTGTCGAGGACGGATTCATCTCGATCGAGGGGCCAGATGCCGACGGGAGTCAACAGAATCTTGGCGACTTTCACTGCGTACTCCGTGTCGGATCTGTAATTGAAGTTCCGGAACAGCGCGCGATCGTCGACCGATGATAACATGCCAGCGATTTTTTGTTATGTATAATTATTCGATTGTGCTTCGTGCGTTTGATTTCCGACTACAAGGATGACACGTTCACCCTTGGCGAGCTGGAACGCCTGCGTGCAAGAAGTTCGCGACAACTTTGTACACAGGGTGAACTGTTTTCTCAGAATCGCCGCAACTTTCAGTGGAAAGGAAAATGTGTATGATTTCGCGGTGATTACGCAGGCGCTGTGAGAACACGAGGCGGAGAAGCGGAGGTTTATTGCGCTGTTGACTGTTGCACGACGTACAATGTCGAAAACGAATGTAATTCCAATAAATCGAAGAAAAATCAACAAAGCAAAAAATCTATTTTAAAAAATGTCTTTTGCGCAGGTGTTTAAACTAATTGCACGGATATCGCGATGACTGACATAATTAGATATGTTGTTTGTAAATTGTTTGATCAGATTTCGAGTGATCTCTTATTAAAATCAAATCTTTATTTATATCGTCTAATTATGCATATGTGGTTGTAAAAGTGAAGTATTTAAATCACAAGTAAAGAGTGTTGGTTTAATGCGCAACTATAAACTTGGTGACAAAAAAATATTTTGTGTACACTTTGTTCACGAGCAAACGTTTCTGTCAGCGCCTGCCATTTGCATCGGTAAGTCTCGTTTTATTTGTATTTTCTTTCACGCAACCAAACTGTTCTCGACAATTTTATCGCAATCACGATAATTACAGAACAAAGATATGATATTTTTTTTATTACTTCGGTGAAACTTTTCGATAAAAGTATACAGAAGAGAAAAAAGGGGTTTTAAAAGAGAAATAATAGCGCAAAAAAAAGTTTTAAACAAAGTATGCGCGTAATATGCAAAATTAGATAAAATTCAAAACAACAATCTGAATAAATGTCTTACGCAAGAAAAAATAGAGATGAATAAAGTTATCACATGTAATGTTGTTTGAAGAACTGTTAAAAAATTGATTTGATGTTCTCGCGGTGCGTTATAAGAATTCCCGAATACGATTTTCGGAAACTGTTATGAATACAGTGGACTGCTCCTGATGAAGTGAACCGAAATGTCTACGAAACGTCAATATGAAAATTAGATCAACGCAATTTCCAATCCGGGAATTATATCTGGGAGTTCTTAAAACACGTGAAAACATCAAATGTTAATATAATGTTTGTTCGACAGAGATATCTGGTAATGGTAATGACAATGGTAACTACAATGTTTCGTTGGTAGATAAAAAAACAAATACGAAATGTGTATACGTTTATGTATATCTTTGATGGGTGACAGTAACAACCGAACATATACGTAATAGATTTCCGATAATAATTGATGCGAGAGTAGGCATATTACGGAATTCACGTGGTCATTGCTCGTATAAAATTGAAATATGCCGCTGACGTTTTGCAAACCTGTAACAGCATTACATGATACACGCGATGGCAAAAATATATCGCTTATTACTTTTCGTACAACAACGGAGTACGTACTTCACAGAATCCTCCAAGGGAGAGATCGAATATCTTCGCAGCAGTTAGAGTTGACGGCCGGCCTGATCTGATCATTATCAAAATTAAATCGCCTACGATGTTTGTCGGCATATTGTACCACTCGATAAAATACGACGACTCTCCGACCTTTTCGCTCTTAGTAATTACATGAAAATAAATAGACTACATAATGATTTTACGATCGAAAAACTTCGACTTTTTTCTCATATTTGCAATATTTATTTTTTAATTGCGCAAAGGAATATGTTATATAAAATTATCTAGTATAAAAATTGTTCTGTAAGGTCTACCTCTTCCTTGAGACGATCACCGATAGCCGATATGATGTAAACGTTTACAAATATCGACGTCATTAAGACAAAATACGTGCCCATAGGTAGGATTTCCCCGTCTTCCCATTCCTGAGATAAATTTTTATAAACTGTAATCTTAGAATCTTTGACTTGCTTAATTTTTATCTCGCAAGTACCTTAACAACGCCAAATTCCAGAAAACATATGATAATAGTGCATCCGACCATCTCGCATAAAAAGACAATATTTAACGATTTCTCAATCATCTCTGCGAATCTGTAATGTATTTTGTCACATTCAGCGAGAAAAAAATAAAATAACGTAATTAAAACGCATGTGTGTAAAAGTGTTTTCTTTATTCCGTCGTTAGTTGCTTGCAAGTTTGCCGTGACATTGAATTTCAAAAATTTGTTTTGACGAGAAACGTCAAATGTGCGATTACAAAATTTTTGTTCACCTGATCGCTTCCATGTGACGCTCGATTATTCGGCCGAGTCGTTTATGAAGATTGTCAGTTCCGTCGCTGAGGGCCGTGTCCATCTGCCTGCGCACGACTTGAAACAAGCAGCAGCTGTGCATCACGCAATTGGCGATCAGGCTGTAAACGCCGCAGTTTGTCGAGAGAATAATGCTGCTGATCATGATCTGCAAGACAAACAGGATCTCGTACATCGGCGAGTTCTCGATCACGAAGAAGACGTAGTCGCTGAGATACGGCAGAGGTATTTGCGTCGTGTTGTCCGCTTTCACCACTCTCTCCTGGATCAGCGGCATGATTATGTGGTAAGGCAGCGCGCCGCCGTACGACAATCCCAAATACATCACTGTGAAAAATCTACCGATCTTGGCGCTCTTCGTCATCACCAGTCGATCCTCCTCGCACTCGACGTCCCGATACTGCACTTCTATCTGTTGCAGACAGCATCGGATCCCTTCCCTGTTGATGATCATCGTCCAGAATTTGATGATGCCTAGCAGACTGAACACTTGCGCGGCTATTACTTTCATGTATCTGGTTAGGTCCTCCGCGTCGAAGAAGGTGTATATGACGTGCGGAATCAGCAGAAAGCACATCAGACAGAATAATAGGCTTGTCTGAACGTAGATCTTGATTTTGTCGGATGTGGAATTGCCTCGATGGAGCGGCCAGATGCCGATGGGCGTCAACAGAGTCTTGGCCACCTTTACGACGTACTCGGTGTCGGATTTGTAATTGAGATTCCGAAACAGCGCGCGGTCGTTGTTTTCCGACATCGTTCGGGTTTTTTAGCTCGTAAATTTCTTTATTCCGCGTACGTCGATTGACGGTCCCGATTTTGCGAGAGCCAATCGCGGAGATCCGCGTGCATGTGAAGTTTGCCTCCCTGCGACGATTTACTATAATCTGCTGAAATTGTTGCAACTTCGAACATCAAGAAAAATTGCTCGTGGAATTTCAGGGGCAACGCATGCGCTTTAACGCAGTAGTCTTTGAACTTCGAGTCTCGGAGCTTCATTCTTCTGCGTTACGTTAATGCGTGGAGTTCTCTTCAAAAGGTGATTTATCGTGAAGTATATTCAAAATGTGAGTAGACTCGTCGAGCGATAAAATCGAAACGCTGTTTGGAACGCTCGGTTATTTCTTGGATCTTGAATATATAACTTCTACAGCATTTAGAAAAATTTAAACAAATAATTCGCGCAATCGTGAAAATTGTCTTGTCTCTCGATATTAATCACCGGGAAATATTTCGCTACCAAGTAGCTTGTGAGCGATAATTTGAGTAAGCAAGTACTTGACGTATCTATCGATAAGACATTGCATTCTTTTTTACGTTCTTACGAAGAATAGCGAAGCGATGAGATTGCGGTGATTAAGGCAAAGATTGTTAAAGAGCATTTCCAGTAGCGATCGTAGTAGAGCTGACTGCTGTTCGTGCAATTCCGATAATGTCGTGCGATCAAGACAGTGAGTGTTCGTCGTAGAAATTTTAAAAAATGTCCGAAATACGCGTTTTCGATTTTTTTTCAGGCACAATATGGGAGATGCAAAAGAACACGTTGACAATGTTCGCGTCAGAGATCATCGGCACAGGTATTCTCGTATTTCTCGGTTGCATGGGATGTATCGGCATCATGGGACCCACACCACCTCCGCCATTGCAAATGGCGCTAACTTTCGGCTTGACAGTGAATCTCATAATTATGGTACGCATAATTAATTTCGATGAATTCTCTATAATATCAATCAATACTAATTTTATAACTATTAAATTTTATATCAATTAAATTTTATAATGAGAAAATCTGAGGAGAAGAGATATTTTAAGTTAATTTGAGAAAAAATGTTCTTTGATACAATTTGTTTTTGGAAATTAATTGTTTTGTAATGTATGTGTGTGCGAGAGTGATGTAATAAGTGGTTAGTAAATCTTCTATATAAAAATTTATTGCGCCAACATTTCTCAGATGCTCGGCCATGTGAGCGGTGCGCATCTTAATCCGGCTGTTACTATTGGTTCTGTCATCGTGGGCCTGAAATCGATCCCAACGGGTGTAGTTTACATCCTAGGCCAGTTTATCGGTGCTACTTTGGGATACTGGCTCTTAAAAGTGCTCTTATTTTCTCGCTATCGCTAATATTCCGATTTTTCATTTATTTCGTTAAAATATTAAATAATAAACGATTGTTCTCATAATTTGATAGACGATAACGCCTGAGGAGTTGTTCAGTGATGGAAATCCGACTTCGACCGGTGTTTGTGTTACGGTTGTGCATCCGGGAATTAGCATTGCTCAGGCCGTGCTGATCGAGGTGTTTTGCACGAGTTTCATACTTGGTGCAGCGTGCGCCACGTGGGATCCTCGATGCGCTCACACCACGGATTCAACTGCGCTCAGATTCGGCCTGTCAGTCGCCGCCATTTCCTTCGCTGCGGTAAAGAGTCTTATACATAGACAATATAAAGATAGTTTTAGAGGTAGTTCAATAGCAAGCACAGAAAAGATATAATATTTTTTATCGGATACCATTTAAAATCCAGATATAATAAGTTCTTTTTGACATGCAATCGATGTTGAAAGACAAGAAGGTCATATAGAACGTGAATATTGATACGTCAAATAATTATGTCGCAAATTCTATTATTTAACAATATCCGTACGTTCGATTCTATTATATGATATTTTTATATTTCGATAATTTATTTTGTTTTATCCCTTTAGAGCCCGTATACTGGTTGCAGCATGAATCCAGCGCGAACATTCGGTCCTGCGTTCTGGAATGGTGCTTGGAAGAATCAATGGGTAGGTTTTAAAATAATAAAACTTTACTTCAGATTAGATTATATTATGCACGATACACAAGTGGATTACGTAAATTGCACTTGTGTAATCTGTTTCAAGAATTTATATAAAACTATTTTTTATATAATATATGTGCGATAGCAGAAACGCTGATTGCAACACTGATAACAAAATTATAGATAATAATATCAGCTTATTGAAACATAAACAATTTTTACACGGTGTTCACGAGACACACATTTCAAGAAATTATAAAAATATAATATTCTTTATTTTTCATCTTTTTAGTTTTTACAAATTGTCTTTATTAGTTATAATATTTAATTGTTTTTTTCTTTAGATTTATTGGGTCGGACCTACGTTGGGAGCTTTACTCGGAACGTATACTTATCAGATACTATTTGCGGAAAATACTTTGAGAAAGAAATTTTTTATTTTGACTAAAGACGAAAAGTCAAGTTCCGTTTTGTCGCATTTGGATAACGCACATAACAACATTCAGCTTGAATAAGTTTTTATGATAAGTTGTCATAGTCTATGTAAATGTGAAGAGAAGACGATTCTTGTAAGTATTCTTGGAAAAAAAACATCTGCATGACAAAAAAATCATACTTACGCTAATTATTTATTAAATCGATAGAGATAATTAATATCTTTTGTTTAAATTATCATTTATCGGTCATTCTATCTTCAAAGTAACTTGAAGTTTTAGTAGATGGCGGACGTGATACGCGCGCCATCACGACGCTTGATACAATAGAATACAATCTTCTTGTTATATTCAAAATTTTCTTCTCTTTTTCAATATTGCGAATCTGCTCTTTTATCAAGTGCGAAACAATTGTATGTATAATATAAATATACAATTTTATTATATATCACATATAATAAAAGACAAAATTTATAAAAGATTGATAAAAGCGCGTGAATCGATTGTAGACAATGTTGGGAGCAACACTATACAACTGTGTACAAAGCGCATTATTTGTTCAAGTAAAAATAAATAATTAGATATATTTAAAATTTGTAAAACAATTTACTTAGTTTGTACAAAGATACATTTGCGAAACATTTAAAATACGAATTTCTCTCACTTTCTGGAAAGTAGACTATTCTTTATCACAAACGAGATCCATTGTAATATGAACGATGTGCATCTTGGAGACTTTTCTAGAATATCAAAGACCCTACGCTGCGTCCTGTATTATTATCTTTTTTATTTTTAGACCCTTCTTCTTCTGTAACATGACGATGTTCTCCCGCTGCGATTCATTTTTGTGACTCTTTGAGAAAAATAAGAACGCGCCGCCAACAGTCTGCGTATTTTTATCGCAAATTTCCATACAGCTCGTACGCATTATGTATATGATGTCATAAAGTGATTGAGAAATCTCGACTTCTTTTTAAAGTTGTTTATTACATTAATACTCTATCAAGATGAGCGCATTGGGAATAACAGTTTGAAAGAAAACAAAACATATTACGTAGCTTAATACTGATCTCTCAGTGTCTAAATTAAGCTGTTTTTTTGTAAATAAGATCTCTTCAATCATTTTTAAATACAAAAAAAAAACAATCTTGTTTAAGGAATATACTTTTTGACATGTATGTGAAGAAGTTGCAATAAACACATGACAAAACTAATGCATAATTGTACGATTGCAGCTACGCGTGTAATTGCATCGCAATTTAGTCTCTCAACGTACACGCACACCGGCAACGAATAACGCGCATGCGCAACGTGGTTCATCAACCTTTACCCAGCGACACACTCTTCTCTTGGGGCCGAATGACTGGGACCTGGTCATGGAAACGATCGATACCTGCTGGGCGTTTCACGGACGTTTCGAGAACGTGCGGCCGGGAACAGGCAGCACGTTCGCACACACCTTGCGTGTGAATGCCCAAACCGCCCGAAACCGCTCTATTGTAAATTACTGCGTACTTGAAGTATTGTCATGTTGCAAGTGTCACAGGCGGATCGCTGCGAACCGGCTTCGAACAACAATCGCAAACCGGTCGACTCCTCTGGTCGCGCAACCGGAATTCGAGATTCGCGAGAAAAGTTGCCGGGCGTACGTATATGCGTACATACGCGCCGATCGGATATGCGCAACATCATCATCCCGGGCGTGACTGCGTTGAGTTCAAGGTCACCAGCAAGGCGCAACTAAAATTAGTCCGGCGGCTAAGCAGGTTACCGTGTGCTTGGGCGAGCATGAAGCCGGCCGCGGTTGTGAGAGTTCGTTATTTATGTAGCAACTTGGGGTGGCCAAGGGGTGTCTCTCTGATGACGAGAGGTAAACTTCGCTTGTCATTCAGGGAAGGGAGAATTGTTGCTGCGTACTTCTTTCTCTTTCGCGGGGCGAAGTTCCGAATCCCGGGAATCGATTAGGATGAGGCAACCCATGTTTTGCGTTGCGTAATATACGTGTTTCATCCCTCGCACGCAGTTATTATTCCTGCCCCCGTGATAAAGTATAATAGCTTTTTTCAGATTTAATATAGCAAAGGGATGCTCGAAGGGCAATGTTGCGCAACAATTTATGCGTAATTCGCTCTCTGGCTGTTCTTGCGACGTGTCTCGTGTGTATTTTAATAATGAAAAGACCTGTCCCCAGATCATTGCTCCGACACGAGTCTGTCATTTGCGTGAGAGGGTTTTTAATATTTAATCGCAAGAATTACGTTTCGCAATGTTGTTTTATGTATTATACATATAGAAATTGTTGTTTGCACGTGCGTGTAGATTTTATCACATGTAATTTGCAATATCATATATTGCAAATTGTTAAAAAGTCGCTACGAGAGAAATGACAGATGAAATAATAATGAATCGGGAGAAAGACACATTTTATTCCGCTGGTTGAAGCTGACACACACTTGCGCGCGCGTACACACACGTACGAACATACACACTTTCTACGCGTTATATATATAACTCGCTTCCTGCATCTATCGATTAGCTGCTGCTGCAGCCTCGACTGTTCTCGAACACTCTATGATGCAAACATCATAGAGTGCAACATCTGCGCTCACAATTGGTCAAATTCGGTCGTTTATTTTTTATATATAAAACGTTTTTTCTAGAAAAATACTCGTAAAAAACTTGTACAAGACTGCGTATCGTGATTATCTCGCACTTGAATCGCAAACGATTCGCAGAGAAACCGCATAAAGATACGCTTCGCGTCTGTATCTAGCGCTAAAATTGACTTTGCGAACGTTATTTTCTATAAACTGCTTAGAATATTTAAATGTACATCGCGTTCGTTGCCCGAATGCCACGCCGGCTGTGAGCTCGTTCATATCGCGTAAAGAGATTCTTTCTCGTGAGATCGGAAAAAACGTGTTCTCGATTCGCTAACAGTAAACCATTTTACTAACGATACGTTTTTTGCTACTAACTGTTAATTATTTTCCGCGACGACCGGTCTCGAGCGCGCGTTGCATCGAGAAAGTTCCCACAGACTATACCAGGCCGCTCCCGTTCAGAGCGCAACATCGTTGGCAACCGTCTATCTTCTTCGCATTTCATTACGTCGCTCCTGAATGACACCTGAATGTAACGAAGTATCTGCGAGATTCCGTGCGTATATAAAGTAGTACGCAAGTATAAGTAGTAGTTTCGTTCACCCTTTCATCTACATGATCTAATCCCGAGCCGTTGTTAGCGGTTCACAAAAAGCGATCTCTCTTTCTCTCTCTTTTTCTGTCGCGAGAGAAAAGATAAGTATCTGAAAGTGCGACCCTCTCTTCGCGTATATAAATACACTTCTGAATAAAATTGCATTAATTGCGTATCTGCTTAAAGTGGAGTCCTTTTGTAGCTGAAAATACATTCGACCCGGGCGAACTAACGAACGATATGAAAGGGAAATCAATACAGCCCCGTGGTACCGTGTAAATACACCCGAGAGGAGAAGCGAACGTAATATTATGCAATCTCGTTGTATCGCGGCTATTGTGCGTTATAATAAACCGCGTTAAAAAAAACGTACGCTACATTTTCGGCTCGGTTATTATTTCACGGTTTTTCTGCGAGAGACCATTTGCTTTTCTCATATAAAATGCAGATTTAACATTTGTTTTCTCTATCTCGGTTGCATATGCGTGAAGAAGTGTATTATGTTACGATCTGCCGCTTCTGCTGCTAAGTGCAAAATGGATAAGCGATGCTTGCGAAATGTTTGTGTGTCGGCTGATCCTCACGTTGTTATCGGCGCCTATGTCAGCATATATGAGTTAAGCCGGCGTCCGGTGATGTTTGCAAACACGTTGCGTCGCGTGGCCGTTTGTCGGGCCGCACCTCGAAAAATTTCGTAAAAATAATCATCGTGGTCGCCGGGAGAATTCGATAAAAAGACCGCATCGACTAGAAGGTCATCCGGATTGCCTGCGTAGCAGGCAAAGGAAATCCCACCACGACGGACGGATGGACGTTCTCTCCTCGAGCGTCGAAACTGCGTTTCAGCATTTTGATGTGTGGCGCACGCAGCACATGGATTTCGCAATGTTGTATCGCCAAACCGACGACGTCCTTCTCTCCCTCCTTCATTAACATCATCCGCAACGACATAAAAACAAATATAAACTTCGTAATCTGTTAATCGCGATCTTATACGCGGCGATAACGGAACTCTCGTTATCACGCACGTTGCCTGAAGGTTGAATTCGCGCGTCGTCTTTGTTAAGTCAATGTAAATCAGCCGTGCAAATGTAATAAGCAATAACCTTTCGAGAAGTAATTAGCAACAGAACAAACGGCGAAGACCAAGGTCGGAGAAAAGATCGCATCTTTAACAAAAAAACAAAGAGGGGATCTCGCTGCGCAGTAACTTCGTATTATGTAATATTTTGATATGTATAGATGTATACACGTATAGACTCCGATAAGCTCTTTTTTTTATTCCGGTCCTCGCGGTTTCTTCCATCAAAACAAATGGCGCAAAACAAGCCGAGATACGCACAAGTCTGAATCGACCACAGGCAGATTACAGCTGCGTTACACAGTTGTATTATATCATCACACACCGGTCGGCCGTGTGGGAAACGATGGAGGCGGCGGAAGAGAAGGTTCTCGTTTGTGTGAGTTGGGCGGATGGTGGGGCCCCGGCCGGGAGAGCGAACGTGCCAGAAATCTCGTCGACCCGTTCTGCCTGGGCCGATCAATACTTCGACAATATTTGTTTCTCGTACTTAACGTGCGAAAAACGCATTAGCGAGCATGCCGATTGATGGATATCGTCACGGCGATGTCGATTATGGGCATTGCGACCGGATTCGGACACGATCTAGGCCCAAAATCATCAATTTCAGCTATTGCGCATTACGTGCGCGCGGCGTCATTGAAGCTTCTCGAAGCTTCTCCGACGTTGCGACGCAGCGCCGCGCGGGTATAAAAGGCTGCCGCTCGGCCGGCCTCAGCGCATTCGTAAACAAACCCTGGTTCAGTTCGGACGCAGCGAACACCCGAAGACCCTCTTCACCCCCACCATCAGTGTAACACACTTCGGCTTCTTACTTCGTCGAGACCGCCGGCACAGGAAAATGTAGGCGAGCGGGCACCAGGTGCGGAGCGCGACAGTTTACCGTAGGTATCCCTTTATTGGGTTTTTACTTACTTTCTCTTTTTTTATTTTTTTATTTTTATTTTATTTTTAGAAAGTGTGATTGGTAATTGAAAGTCTCTAGTGTAATTCAATAGTGAAGATTGACGTCACAGCTGACTCGAGTCATATTAGTTGATGAAAATTTATAGGATGGGTTGACAATTAGATGCAATTATTGAAATAAAGCATAATAATGCAAAGAAAAGATAAGTTTCTTTAGTACATTACGCTTTACTTCAATAATTGAACGCCAAGTTGTCAACTATCTTCATCATCAACATATTGTTAGCGATATTGAACATTTTAATATTTTCGCTTCAGTGAACAATATTTAAATTTTATATTTTGACTTAAATTTAGTAAAATAAATCAATTAAGTTGTGATTTGACAATTTATTGATTGAAATAGAAGATAAAAAAGACAAAAGTAATGTTTATTGATATACAAGTATATAATTTAACTAAAAATTGCAATAACTTGTACAATATATTCTCTACATTTATGTATGAGTGTGTGTGTGTGAAAATATCGGAGTATAATTTCATACAATACGCTAGAAAGTAACATATTTTGCGATATAATCATTTGAGAGAAATGAAAGCAGCACGATTATGTCATTTCACAAAGTTGTCTCGCTGTATCGATGATAAAAATAAAAAAAAACAGAGTGAACGAGTCGCGGAATGAGAGTTTCGGACTTGTTAGTCGACTGTGGTGGTAGTGGTGGTAGTTGTTTCGACGGGAACCGGCTTGGCAGCTGGCACTCCCGTTTGAACAACGCTGATGACTCTCTCCGTGCCAGTCGGCGTCACGTTCTGAAAAACGCGAACAATACCACGTATTAGAAATAATCTGATAAGCGTGTCACAAGAGATGTGTTTGTTTTTTTAGTGCACCCTACGGGGTCGGTGCTTGAACAATCCGTACGCGACGATAACACAGGCGTGATTAGAATTTGAAAAATTCCTTCACACTTTGAACAAATATGAGAAGAGAGATCCTCGAAATATAGGTAAGCGCACAAGTTAAGCTGTGGCTGTAGTCACGCTAGTATCTTATTCATTAAGTTAATGGAAGTAGCATCTCTAGGGGGACAATGAACCCGAAGAGTTAAAACTTAGACTGATAAGACCGGTTTACGTAAGGGTCGGTACGGGACAAATACGAACGACAAACGTGTTCCTTGTATTTTATGTCGATAATGAAAAGAAAGTTTTGTTCTAAATAATAAAAAACTATGTATATGTGTCATTTTGTTTCTGGAGGGGACAAATATTTAAATAATAATGTGTATATATATAAAAGTGACATAATAGATATATACTATTTATATAATATTATTCCTGATGAGGAACACTTGAGTAAGTGTCATCGATTTTAATAGAAACTCACAGACAATGCAATCGCTCTTAAATCCAAGGGGGGAAGCTTAATTAACAAAAAAATACACTACGTTCAGTAAATACGTATATGAATTTTCTTCACGATTGCTTGTCAGTCGTTGTAAATTGTGCGATACCGCGTTAACGCACAGAGAGTTTCAGGAATTTCCTTTAAAATCGACGCACACTGAAAATTGCGAATGTGCCTCGTCCCGACGCAGAAACCAATAATAACAGCTGCGCGGTTTTATTTCACGGTTAACGAGAGACATGTTCTGTTTTGTAGTTTAGAGCAGACTCGTAATTTGATCCAAAATCGCCCCGGCAACCACATCCGCCTCCTCTAGTGCTGCACACTGAGGCGCAATCATCGGGAACGTCCGGAATCGAAAAAAAAGCACAAAATCAAACATGTAACGTAAGCCGCAACCCAGCTATAACAAAAGACGAGAAAGAGGGCGAGAGAGAGAGAAAGAGAGAAGGGGAGAGAAAGCGGTCTCTCTTCGTTCGCGACTCGTAAACGAGTCCGCGAATGAGGGGACAGATCGAATGTTGAGCGCACAGGTCTCGGCTCGATAGGGAGAAGCGTACCTTTTTGGGCGCTGTGATAGTTAGCACACCATCCGAGGAGAGTGTTGAGGTGACGTTGTCGAGGTCGTGTGACGACGGCAGGACGTATCTGCGTACGAAGTGCCTGCTGATGTAGCCGTGCTCATCTTGCCTCTCCTCGTGCTTGGCTTCGACAATAACGTGGTTGTCGACCGTCTTCACCGTGATCTCGTCCGGTGAGAATTGTTGCACGTCAAGTATCACCTGCGGATCAGAAAGAGAGCGTATAGCTTCTGTGAGGGTCACACACCCGGCGATATCATTAGCCTCGTTCAGGATTCTTCTACCGGAACGCCATCGACAACAGCAGAAATTTCGCAAAATAGAAAAGCCAAAAACAAAATACGAACAAAAGCGAAACCTACATCATCGATCATGCGTCTATAGAGCGAAAGTTAAGTATCAATCACGCTTCCGAGCGAGGAGTTACTTCGACAAAACAAAATTAAATTAACATCCGAGCAATGTTCTGAGCGGTATAAAATTTGTTGCTATTTCTTTCTTGCGAATTAGCGTTTAGGTTTCTGAAAATCCGATAATACAACAGGCTGATACGAGCCAAAGGTTTAGATTTCTGTTCTTTTTTTTGTCCCGGCTAATCGTGTATCATCCTCCGGAAGAGGGGATCTCTAACTCTCATACAACGCATACTCTATAAATAAGAAAAGCAAACGAAAGAAAAGAAGCAAGGCTATCTTATGCACAATCGTCCTGACTTATTATCTGGAGTTTTTCGTATATACGTTCATTCGTTCTTTCGTTCTTTCGCGTTTCCGCGTCGGGGTGCTGCCGGGACCGGTTTCGCCGAAACCGGCCCGGTTGTTGGAGTTTCCACGACGAAAGGAAAATGTTAATTCGACCATCGTTCTAGAAAAAACCTCCCTCCAGCTCCCAACGGTCAGATAAAATACGCATCGTGTAAAACGGCGTGCCCTCTCTTTCGTTTCTAGGCTACCGAATATCTCATATGTAATCCTCCACGTCTCTTGTAGTTTATCACGCGTTACGGTATAAAACAAAACCGGGAAGATGTAGTTGTCGGGTGCACCTACTTGTGTGAGACTGTTTTTTTTTTTTTAACAACCAAAAAAAACGAGCACACATACAAGTAGGTGGTTTTCTTGTTTGTGTGAGATTATTTCATTTTATTTTTTTCTCTTTTTTATTGACGAGCAAAGAAAGCGAGCACGCATACCCGAGTTAGGCGATCCTCTTTGCTTATCGCGAATTCGCACGGCGCCGGGAGCAAAACGGCTCGCCGTAGCGACCGATTTCTTCCGCGGGGATCGAGAGCACGGCGCCGGGAGCGACGCGGCTCGCCGTAGCGGCCGATTCCTTTCGCGAAATCGAGAGAATACTTCTCGCTCTGAACGTCAGAAGCCGACAAGCATAAAACATAACAAACGTAAAAAAATCTTAAAAAAAAAAAGAAAAAAATAGATAAAAGATTGTATAACAGATTTTTTTTCGTCGTGTAAAGCGAAGAAGCTTCAACAACTGACGGTAGTAGAAACACGCTAACCGAGCCTCTCCGGGTGATCCCGGGGCCGCTCGGTGAGCGCGCGAGCGCGAAGACAAAACTGGCGGAAGATGAGATTGGCTGTGCACTTTTTTTTCGTTCGAAAATAAAATAATACCAAAAAAAAAGAAGAGTAGGAGGAAGTCATATGAAATATCAGCTCGCGAACGAGTCGACTCGAGTGCTGCGCGCAGAGCGACATATTTTGTACAAATAAGAAGAAAAACACCGAGCTTTCCTGCTGAGAGAAAGACAAAACACATTTTATAGGATTCCTATCGTTGAAGAATATATTCAAAAAGCATTTATTTTTGTACAGAGATTGTAGTCGGAAGAACCGGGAGGACTCGGTGTCGTTGTGCGAGCGGTGCCCCCCCTCCTGATTCAAAAGAGGAGGCGGGGGGGCCTCTCGGCTGAGCCGAGACGACTCCGCAAGTCTCGGTTCTTTCATCGAACAAGACTGATTATAAGCGCGACGCGATAATATACAAGTACACATTCACTCTTTCGGTTTGCATTTGTTCCGTGTGGTTTCTGCGCGCGATTTCTCACGTGCGACTTCACTGAAAATCCGAAAATCGTAGTTTGAAAAAAAAACAGAAATAATAACAAGCGGGAGACGAGGAAGTCACAATTTCCGTATTCCGCGGCGGATGATCAGTGCGCGCGACCGCGCAAGGAGAAAATATCGCGGAAAAGAGCAGAGGAAACAGAGGACAAAAAAAAACCTAAACAAATTTGAAGAAGAGAAGGAGGGATTACAAAAAAAAAAAACGATAACTGTGGTAAAACTGTGATTTCATAGAGATTCTGAAACAGTAGCGTGACCGATCGGAAGATCATTCAAGCGCGATCGTCCTCTTTTGATACGCGCGTCTTTCGTAGAGCATTTCGGCGAACGAGAAAGATATAACGGCGTGGATCAAAGATTAAAACAAAAAAATTAAGCTAAAACATAAAGAAACAAATACCAAATAGCTCATTTAGAAAGAAAGAAAAGTCGTTTATCTCCACTCGCACGCCCTCCCTCGCCGTGAGGGGGGGTGCGGAAAAACACTCAAAAAAACCCCCCTTCTCGAACGTAAAACAGCCCGAGATCCGAACGCTCGTCGTATTCAGGTCATCCGTCGTGAAACCGAGTTGCCAGCCGATCTCACGCGTCGCGTATATACGCGGTCGCATGATTATGCGTCGTGTAATGTGTATGCACAGTGGCAGCTGCGACAGACCACGCATGCATCGGTTTTTCGGGCCTTCTGGTGTTCCGAATTTTTTATTCGTTTCCCTAGGCACCCCTAGCGAGCGTTGAGTTTCTCCCGTCCCTTACGTTGAGTTTCGGACCCTTCTCCTCCGTACTCGCTTGTTTTTTTCCTTTCCTTTTCTAATGGCCGCACGGCTGATTCATCCCTTTCGAGATTAAGTTTGAGCCCACGTTTGAGCCCACTGTAAATAGAAGTCTTTGTTCGCAACGTTTTGACCCTTTCCTTTAACCCCCTTTTTACCCCCTTCCCTCGTTCTTCCTTTTGACCCTCTTTTCTCTTTTGTTCTCCCTCTTACGAATGCGCCCTTCTGTCATTCCCATTCATCTCCGGTTTTTCATATTTGCCGTCCCCCCTCGCGACTTTTCTAGATTTCGAAATAAAACTACGATTCGCCGCTACTCGTTTTTTCGATAGAGGATAATAAGAAAAGTATCTATACGCCTATTATACATATATATATTCATACACATATATATATATATCGGTACTTTCTTTTTTCGTAGGATATCACTCGGAATTTCTTGTAACCGTCAGAAAGTAGCTTTGTATCAATGCAACGCAATGCATCGCACTTTCTCGAGCTGTTAAAAGAAAAAAAAAAAAAAAAATAAGAGTAAACCTAATCTGATAATATTCGGAATAAGTTAATATATTATTTAAGTCTCGTATAATTGTCAGAGCTTACGTTGCACCACGCATAATCGATCGCATTCCTGTATTCGAAACTCTCTCTCGAGACGTAAAAAAGACGTAAAGAAACATACACTCTTATAATTTTCTATTTCCAAAGTCGGCAAACGAGAAAAAAAGATCACACGCTTGAGCCGTGATTAAGTTATGTGTAACACGCAATAAATAGTCCATTCGTTGTTTGTGTATTGTTTGTGTATCTGAACTTTCGTACTCTCGAGATAAACAAAAAAAAAAAAAAAAGATAAATGTAAGAAAACTATAAAAGCATTTAAAAAGAATACAACAGGGCCGATACTTTTGGCGAATTTACGAATTTGATCGTGTGTCACGACACACACACTCTCACAGCAAATAATTCAAAAACATAAATAAATAAATAAAAAATAAAATTTACCAGCGTGCGTGCGCATTTATAAGGTGCGAAATTGCGTTAGGCGAGTAGTAGTATGGTCACATTTGATGTAAATTAACGATCGATATTACTGTCGAGTTACTAAGTTTACGGTAGGTGTCTGAACGATCTCGAAGACAATTGAGCCATCACTAGGGATCAATAAAAGTAGATCTTACGGGCGTTTTATCCAGTTCGAACTCTATGCTAATACTAAACACGTATGTAATTGCCTGATATAGAGAGAGAGACCAGATATAGAGACGAGGCAACTTTTTCTCTTGTCCGCGTGACGGTCAGTTCGTGGAGAAAGGTGTTGCATATACGATTCATCCGATTTCTGCGTACGAATATCAAATCAAAGATAAGAGGAGTGACCACTCAGTTAAAGAACGACGACGAAATTAATCTAGGAGAAAGGAGCTTCTGACGCATCTGATTGCTCGGCTTCGAATAATTGTAACAGTCATATACTGTGTTTTTAGCGTAACTGCGGCGTAAGATAATCGGCATATAAAAAAACAGCGCAGCGCGTGTTAATCGTGTAGGTACAACCGTGAATCGTTACTTCGTAGATTAAAACTTTCGGAGATCCGATCGCAGACGTAAAAAAAAAAAGTCGCATCTTGTAAAACCGCAGCTTGTAAAACCAGCATCGAGATTCGCGACTGTTGTCGCGTAACTTTTTCCGAAAATTTTCGGAAAAAGTAACGCGACAGCAGTCGCGAGCGGTTCCGCGAGATTACTCAAACCTCGAATAAAAATATACCTCAGAAACGTATCTCCCTCTCTCCGAAAATACCGCGTTGAATCACTCGCGTTCAGAAAGCGTTCCGTTGTAATTTTAACGAGCGTTGCTTTTCGTTTGCGCTTTCTTGCCGAAATCAGATCGAACGAACAAAATACGCACAAAACTCGGCAAGAAAATACTATGACATAAAAGTAGCTTTTGTTTTTCGTTTGTCACTCAAGATATATGTAAGATTTTTCTTTCGGAACTTACATATAAAATAAAAAAAAAGCAACGAGGCGGCTAATTGCAGAGAAATTACAAGCAATTTAGAGATTAAAAAAATTTTTGGAATAAAATTGGCGGTGAAATTTAAAGTGAAAAAAAATTGAGGGCTGATTAGTTTTATCGTACATTATCGATTGTTGTTATTAAGTCGATTATATATCCATATTACGTAGACAGCAAGGTATTGAATTTCTATTAGTTTTGTTATAATTTGCGGTCAATTCCGTCTCTTTCGCAGAATCCCGCTAGCTATATATTCTGCCGCGGGATTCTGCGAAAGAGACGGAATTGGACCGTTTGCAGCACTACTTTTCGCTGTAGTAATTTATAATATTTGTCATAAGATTTATAATATTTGTCATAAGCATTTACCGGACTAAACAAAAAGAAAAAACGCTAGTTAGTGGCTCCACAAAAAAAAGGGACAACTTGGAACATGTTATTAGCGTTATCTGATTAAACTCATTACATTGCACTCAACTCTTGCATTGAATTTAGCTGTGAGTGAAAGCGCCGTGTTATTATTACGACTACGATAAGTTTATTACTACGTTTATTACTACGAATATAATAAGTCCGTCTTAAACAAAAACAACCTTGCACGTTAATTAGATTAAGCGGTATACAAGTAACCGGGCGTAAAAGAAAACTAAAAAATAAAAAAAAATAAATAAAAAAAAAAAACAAATATCGGACATCATAACGACAAACGATAACGGAATTACGGTAGCAAAGAACAAAATCTTCCTTACAATGCGAATCTTTTATAACTTGAGGCCATCTTTCGCGAGAACGAAGCACTGAATTGTTTGAAAAAAGTAATAAAACTCTACAAGTAACGTCACGTTATTTAGACGAGCATGATCGCGATGAAGAATTTCATTTTCTCAAGATCATCTAGTCTGATCTGTTGAAAGTTCTCGCACTCTCACTCGATGCAATGAAAAACCGGACAAAAATGTAATAACAACCTAAAATCCCAACACGTAAATAAAGAAAACTTGTCTCTCGAATATAAAACAAAAGAAAAATGATTTGGCAGCATTTTAGAAGCGCATAAATTATAACATTAATAAAAACATTATTACTCGGATGCAAAAGTTTGTAGCCAAGCCACGAAATATAATACACCGAATAAGATCCGCGATTAAACTGAGATAGATACGTTCGTCTGAGATCATCCACCAAATCATTTAAAAAAAAAAAGAGAGAGCTTTCACGATTGCAAAGATTCACATGATAGTAATATTGCGAAATTGATTTTCGGTCCGATCTTTGCACGACGTTCTCGTTTTGTTGTCTGTGCGCGAAATCGATTTCGAATGTGCGATTACCAACCTTGAAATTATCTTTGTCCAGCTGGATCGTGCTGGATCCACTTGATTCTTGACGCGTCACGTTCCGCCACGGTCGGTAGTACGTGTTTCCGACGATCGATCGTAGGGGTCGATTGAGGCCGAGTCCGGTAAAATTCGAGATCAGATCATCTCGGTGAAGACCGGTGCCGAAGTGCTGGTCCAAAAGCCGGGAGACCGGGCGTTCGATATCGTCCCACCAATCGCGGAAGACAAGCGGCACGACCGACATCTGCGATAAGAATCAACAACCGCTAGTAATGCAGGGCAATAATGATGGTCATTAAGTCATAGGGTTTTTAAGGATAGTTAAGTTCTTTAGTCATATGGAACGAGGAACATGCTAATGATAACGTGAAAAGATAAAGTAAAGACGTCCCGAACGTGATTTTCACGCGTGTGAATGATGGAGAGGCGGTAGATCCAAGAATCCTCTAATCAGAATAACTCGATAAGTTTCGCTAAGTCTCCACATTAATCATTAATGTCTAACTTAATCGGATAGGGTTACAAAAAAAAAAAAAAAAACGACATAAGTTAGGTTGCCGCAAAGAACTAAACACGGTTGATGTATAAATTATATATTCCAATTAACTTGATTGACAAAAAAATAGACCGTTGCTCTCTTGGTTTTTTTTTAACACAAAAAATATTAAAATTAAATAAATGAGCCCGAACCAGATTAACCGGCTGATTGATTTAAAAGTTGTCAAATAGTTGTCGTTAGATTGGAAGATCAACGATTTTAAGTAATAGTCTGCCAAAATTCTAGCTCATGGCTTTTACAAACGTTTGCTTGTCTATTACAATTTTTGCTCAACACAATACCATATTTGATTAAAATCACACCGGAACACATTTTTATAAAAAAAAAAAAATAATAATAATATATTTCTGTGGATTAGTAGAAAAAAATCACAATCGACACAATCTTATTGTTGATCGAAGCGCGTCTCGATTACAGAAAAGAACTATCAAAATTCAAAATTGCATTCCAATAAATAAATCTCACACATAAGTCGCATACGATGATAAGACGCGAGCTATTAGCTGCTAAGTCTTATAAGTCCCTTAAAATTGTACGTGTAAGTTCCCCTATACATACGTTTGTTACTCAGGCCTAATTACGATAGGCTTACTCAGTTTGAAAAGCCGAATATAGTTAAGTAATTTTAGGGATAAAAGTAAATTACCGTTAGTAATTAAAGTTAATAATTACAGTTAACAGTAAATTACCGTTAGTAATTTATAGTTAATATTTAAAGTTAACAGTAAATTACCGTTAGTAATTTATAGTTAATAATTATTATTAATTAATAACTAACTAGTAATTTGCAGTTAATAATTACTACTAATTAACAGCCAGTAAGAAAGTAAACAATCACTTAACGCGTAACAATCACTTGAACTGAATATACTCTAAACTTAAGTGTTTACACGTGTGCTTCTCTCTTCGCTTAAATTCTTTCCTTCGAGCTACGTAAAATTTATACGAATTCTAATACGTTTTGCAATGTTTAACACACGCACATCGGTGTGTCAGTATATAAAATACATAGAAAATTCTCAACTTTGAATACAGGATGTCACGGAAATATTAAACAAAAAAGCTAAACACACGTCTTCCCTCGCGATACGATTACATATATATGCGTGCCAGAGAAATAGTCAACACAATTTGCACCGTAATAATAATTTAATATACGTATCAGCAGACGAATAATCGACGAGCAACAGATGCATAGATAGACTTGCGACTTTGAGTAAAAGTGACGCCCATTAGGCTAAATAACTAGTGATACTTTAGACTAACTAGTTATATATTTCACGATTAAGCTCTTCGTAATACAAGCGCTCTTTAAATGCGTTGAACAATAATCCTAAAGAAAAATTGAATCGCGATGTTTTTTTTTGTTTGTTTTTGTGTGACGGATAATAATACAAAAAAGGAGCAAAATAAAAATTAAGATCTAAAAAAAAAAGTGCACTGACACTAGTCGTAAGACACGTAAGATAGAGAGCGATCGTGAAGCTAGGATCCGTTCGCGTAAAAAAAAAAAAAAAAAAAACACATTGAGAATTAAGCAAGGGTCCAATCTTAACACTTCATTGACGAGACCAATCCTTTTGGGCGCTAGCGCTCTTTACTTCGCAATGCACCGCAGCAACCGGAATCTTAACAACCAACCAAAATCGTTTGTGTTTAATCCGTCAATAACGTGTTAAGTTAACGGATTATACCAGGGAAATTAAGTATCGACCAACTAAGTGGCGGAACAACGATGATTCAGCTAGATATGTTCATCAGATAGGTGATACATTCAGATAGATGACTTCGATATTATTAGGTTTAAGGCTATTCAGTACTTCTACTAATACTACTACTACTACTACTAGGATGATTCACACGACTATCAGACACCGATTATCGGGAAAAAAGTACCATAATGAAAGAAACAAAAATCGCTCTTATTAGGATAACCGACACGTTAGGCGGAACGTCCGCGAGTGAGACATCCGGATGGTGAAGGACGTACAAAAAGACGCAGATATAATTAGGCTAAGATTATCTCGCACAAACAATACCGGAGTAAGTAACGTGCTGCTAATTAGTAGTTAAGTTGACAAAGATATATCTTCGCGATTTACTTAGGTATAATCCTTAACGTAATATACCAGAAACGTAATATCACCACCTTGAATGAGATGAAATTAAATGATCGGATTAAACGTATGGATACTACTTACGTGTTAGTGTAAAATCATATATCGATAGACGTACGTTTTGATAATTATAATGGGCTAGTGAGGACGCGGCGGGATAATGAGAGAATTCCAACAGTATGTAAACGTACACACTCTCTCTCTCTGGATCCTACAGAGAAGAGATTGCACACATTGCATTTGCACGAGAGAAACGCAAACCCAAAGAACACTGCTACCGTACCTTTCGTGGAACGTGAGAAAAACAAGAAAGATCTTGATCGATTAGTTTCCGACAAAAGCTTGAACCGGACACGATTTCAGAGTCGTCGAGTCGACTTCTGAGGAGGCGCGAATCGCGGATCCATCCTAAATAGTCCGTCGGTCGACGTCGCGATGCGGAGGCGTGTTGCTCTCTCACAATGTCACGTGACGTAGTTCGCTGAATGTTCTTGTCCAAGAATATACCACCATCGAGTTTCTCGCGAGGCGGGAATTTGGCTATCGAAATCGCGCGCGTAGGTACGCGATACACGACGAACATCATCAAGCTTTATACCCGCATTCTCGTTATATTTCGCGAAGCTACCGTTAGATTTTCACCGCGCGATCGACTTTTCTTGTCGACTCGGTCTTTTCGGTCGAGGGTTTCGACGGTGAGTCAGTCGATGACGGCAAGAAAGATGACGAAACTGTTTTTCTGCGACAGCAACATCGCTACGACCGGTCGAAGCCGACGTCATCGATTCGTTGCTGAACTTTTGTATTCGCGTGAGACGTTGAAGCGTTGAAGCAGATAGCGTTTCGCTTGTCAAACTGCTCGGATCGTACGCGATTCGAGAAGAGAATCGGAACGGTGTTGTATTAAGCCTCCAAATTAAGCTTAACACTTAAGTGTCACAGCGTTAAACGTTAATATGTTAATCATTAACTAATCGTGAAAAATTCTTACACACCGATAATTATGGTCGGTTCATTAACGATGAAAAATGTGCAAGTCTATGAATTTCTGACGGCTCAGTTATAGGACGCGATAGCGTCGTTACGCGGTAAACGTTATCCAGCGCGTAATCAGAGAGATCGAACTCCGAACTATCAGCCGTTCTCCCGAAGCTTTGGTTCAACCTCGCTGAGCAAGAAACACAGAAACTGACCGAAATAGAAAATAGCACATTCTCGTCCGTTATTCGTGACGATCAAGATCCCTTTCGTAGCGAACCAAAACCATTCTTTGATTGTTCGCAAATAAAACGTCGATTTACGTCTAAACGAAACTTGAATCTCACGAAGAAACAAAACGCGTGAAATCGATCAAACGAGAAAAGATAATTCAGAAGAAACGCGAAGAATGCTAAGAGAGTTTTTTTCCTCCCTTGTAGATTGCCTGCGCGTCTTATTTTAGGATTATACGGTGTTATTTTTCTTCTTCTTAGGATTACGTTTTTATTCCTTCGATTTGCTTCTTTCTCGTTTATTAATATGCGTGTGTGAGGAAAAGAGTTAACGCCGGTGTTAGCTTTGCACTACTACACTTAGTGAATAGACGCGAATCTCTCTCGTCACGATCGTTCTTTTGAGTTCTCCAGATTTAATCCAGTTTCAGCCGACAATATTATAGCGCACGCGAGAGATTAAGTTTGCGAGTTTCAGTTTTGTGTGTGTGTGTCGCTTCGCTTCGCGCGAGAGAGATAATAATTCCCCGAAAATATAAAAAAAGAACAAAAAAAATAAGAGAAAATGTACAATTGATGGGGACGGAGAATTTTGTTTTTATCGATGCGGATTGTCTCGCACAATATCATATCGTACGAAGTAATCTAAATGAAGTAATCTAACCAACGTACCTAAACGGCGTAAAAACCGTTCTTAAAAGAATCGAAAAATACTTATAAGAAAAAAAACCAAGAACTACCAAGTAAGGAAGATCTTAAGTATATGCGTACAAAATTATAATACTTAAGCACTATATTATAATACTTATATATCCTGGTTATAGACTGACGCGACATTGCTGGCAACAAAAGTTGGAAACAATATTCGTTACAGTATTCGCCCGAACGCGAAAAATACAACGTGTTGTGCCAACACATGTTATCGACAATATTGCGTCTGGTCCAGACGTGGCTTATTATTAACTCTTTGCACTTGACTTGAGTCACACGCGGGAAGTGACTGTGTGTGATCTTGTTTTGCAAATTAATTGTCGAAATTAACAATCATCGGCATGTGCTACTAATGTGAACCTAATCGGGAACAAAAAGAAAAAAAAAAAAAAATAATAAATTGCCAGCGTCAAAAAAACACAATTTATCACGCGTGAAACATTCTAAAGAAAATAAATAACATTACGGCTAATAAGAGCCAATGTATGCTGGTATAGGTGTGCGATAAGAAAATGTAAATTACGCAAATTTTTTAATTAGAAAATGAACTCAATTCGAATGTGTCCATATTTCGCGATCTGAGAACATCTGTATAAGTGTAAAGGGTTGATAGGTTAAATTAACTGGTTAAATATGAGTCAAATATGGTTTAATACCAGTGAATGTGCTTCGATTTTTCACAGAAAAGATACACCGCATTGATACATATATATATATATACACATATATACATATTTAATAATTATATATATAATTATTACATATATATATAATTTATATATATTACATACGCATTATATTCCATATATATATATATAATTTATACATTTAGTCCAAAAAAATCTTCGTACAATATGCATTTTCAATATCTTAAATGATTTTAAATTTTATCGAGAGAGGCGCACGGAGAGTGCCTCGTGCCAAGTTCACGCGAGAGTTAAAAAAAAAAAAAAAACAAAAAAAAAAACGTGAGAACAAAAACCAATCTTTTTTCTCTCTGCGTGCTCTTTGAAGGGAGATGCCAACGTCCAAATTAAAAAATATTAATTAAAATGATAATAGAATTATAATGTGTACGGAGACAACTTCGAACTAATTGTGTATTAATATATACATATATATAGCCTTAATAATATTAAGGGTGTGATGATCCTAAAATTAGCTCTACTTGATACTCCTACGGGAATTTCTTATACAAGCGACAAATGCTAAGAAAAATCTATAAACCACAATAGCTCTCGATTCATGTTTTGTCTAAAAGTAACACTACTTGTCATCAACGATAAACAACACACACACGCAACAATATGCGTATGTCCTATAAAATGAAGTAAATTCACGTCACGCGATCCAAAATATCTTCGTGTTACGGCCGTAGAATTATCGCGTTAGAATATATTGATAAAAAAAAATAAAAAAAATAAAAATAAAAAAAAAAAAATTACTACGCTAGTCTCCCAAGGCAAATGGTTAGCGATACAAATTCTAGTATTTAGAAGAAGGAAAGCATCCACTTATTTGGCACAAATTCTAGTTAGAAGAAAAAAGTATCGATTTCTTGTTCGATTGAAAGATATCTGAAACCCGACTTCACACAATATCAGCGAAATATCTTGTGGCAAGACGTAAACGGGAGAACAAAAATTAATTTCAATGATAATTCTAGGATTTTCTCGAATTAGTGCTTGAAACATAATCATATATGCTTGAAACAAAAAATCACAATAAGTGGCATTATAGTAGTAAAGATAAGCTAAAGTGTATAATTAAGTTTTATCTCCTTGTCTGCCGCCCGGTGTTACTCTCTTTAACCGCGCGCGGTATTTCAGCGTCTACCTGGTTCCAAACACGGACATTTATGTAAAAGAATCGCAATAAGAGAGAACCTTATGAAGCGCTTCTTGTCTCTATATGCCCCTTACAACTTCTATTCCGACGTTCTATTGCTGTGAAATGTATGGTTCGTCTAGAATAAGATCTCTAAGAAATACTTAAAAAAAAAAAAAAAACGGATCTCCGATCCCTTTGTTTAGGAATAAGAAATGCAATGACTCGATACTGGATAAAACGGCCATTGATTCAATCGCACGCGATTCTCCCCGCACGGGGAGTGCTGTGTTATGGATGTAAAAGTGCATGTATGTATGTATTGTATATCTCAGAGCATACGTAAAAAAAAAAGAAAAAAAAACCCCAAAAAAAACTCACGATAAATGTGACTTTTAATAACCATTCAAGTAATAATACCAAAAAGGCGATACTTGTAACTCGATGGACTTATTGATGTTATATTGATATATAAAAAAAAAACGATTGTACCGATTCTCCTTGATTTTGTAATACGCAGCGTATGCTAATACTTCGCGCGTTATATCCGCTCTTACATAGACATTATTATTATACAAAAAAACGTACATGTTATGTCAGAGCAGAGATTTGAGCAGAGCGAATGCGTACTTTCTACATTTACGTGAAAAGCAAAAAATAAAAAAAAAAAAATAAATAAAAAAAAAAAAAGAAACAACACACAGATTTGTAATTCGTAAACAATCCGAAATTACGTTATTATACACGTTTTCTTAGTTTTGTCAGAATTTTAGATATTCGAACTTTTAACGCGGAATTCCATCTCGATATATATATATAAACAGCTTATAAACTTATTTATGTATATATACACATTATATATCTGGTTTTTTATTTTTTTAATTCTATATACTCATGCGCATAGAAATAGGCCCGGCGCCATTTCTTGGCAAAGTAAGAGAAAAAAAAATACAATAAAGTGGTATCCGGATCCATAATTATTTGAGTCTCTGTTTTTCTTTCAAATGCTTAAATTTACACCACGTCCTCTCTTCCAAGTAGCACAACTGCGCATCGTCGAGGTTTCACAGTAAGAAATTAATTTTACGAAGTGGCGATTTTTAAGGAATTCAGAAGGATTAAAAAAAAAATGATTCAAACGTATATTTCTTTCTTTTGAGTCTTCTTTTTTTTTTTTTTTTTAGTTTTTATTAAAGCCGCTCTCAGATGTACAAGTTTTTTTTTAATGATCACGTACGCGCGCCAAAATCCGCAGCCAATGGTCTTGAAGTAAACACACACATACACATACACACACGCAGAATTACGGAAGCTACGCGCAAAGGTATTTCCTTACTTTATACTATATGCATCTTGCTGGTGTGCGTCACGTGTTTTAAAATAGCTAGATAAAACTGAGAGAGGAAAACGAAGCTATACATAACATACAAATACGACGCGCGCGCGGAACAAACAAATTGCATATAATTTTCCTAGAACTGATTTGCATTTCTGCATTTTATATATATATATATATATATATATGTGTGTGTCCGCTTACTCTTAAATATATAAATATTATACACACGTCTTTGCGCGCGGATAAAAAAAAAAAAAAAAAAAAAAAAAAAAAAGAAAACAACACGCTTGTCTTCACAAAGGTAATCGCGGTATCTGCAAATCGGGATGTTGCTGTAGCTTCTCGAGGTCCTGCAGAGTCGAGATACCTTGCTCCTGTAACACACATATACACATGCAATTCGGAAAAACGAAATATACAAAGGAATAATAATAAAAACGTAACATATTATATGGGCGCAGAACGTAGAAATTTATGTCGAGAATTTGAAGAACCACGTCAAGATATGTGTTAAGTGTGATATACATATATACATTTGAATGTCCGATATATCTCTCTCTTCCTTTCTATCTTAAAAAAAAAAAACAAAAAATAAGTAGAATAATATTACTACGCAACAAAAAAGAAACTAAGAATATTCCATTGTTGTAAAATTTAAAAAGATATATTGCATTAAAATTATATGTATCTCTCAAATTATTCACAGCTAAACAGATTTAAATTAAATTGAAACCGATCATGATGTTCTTACATTATACTCTTTCCATTTAACGTAATTCTGCCGCATGTAGCCCACCATTTCCGGCATGTCGATGAACACTGTGAAGCAAAAATGAAGGAAAATAAAAAATCATGTGAAATCTCTATGGAACGAAAATTTCTTTTGCGAAAATTTATCATCTCAAGAAAGAACGAACCATCCCAAGCCTCGATCATGTCGTTGATGATGTAATCGACGAAGCCGATTTGCGATTTCGGTATCGAACACGTTAATCGATCGAACATCGGCATCACTACCGGCATCTTGAGCCTCTTTTCCTCGTCGGTCTGTAAAATAGTCGATAGATATTCGTTACGAATTACACACGCCTCGGAATAAACAGTGAGTTGGCTGCGCGAGCGAAATTGTCTGTTTCACCTGACTAAAATACTCCTGAGCGATTCGTCGCGCCCATTCGATGCAACACTTGAGCGGTCGCGTCGGATTGGACACATCCGCGCATTTGATCATCATTCGTTTGACGAGTATCACGTTATCCGGCTGCAGTATCACGGACATGTCCAGAGAATCGGAATATGACTGCGAAAGTTTTCGATTTCATTAGCAAGTTCGCGCGCGAATTTTGTTTCTCTCGCGAGATCCTTGTCGTAATTTTGTGCGTGAACAATATCATTCGAGTTTTTTAATGTATATACATATACGTGACGTGGAAGTATATTAGACGTAATAAAAAATATATATCTTACCTCTTGACAGTCACCGATTCTCGCGCTGCAAACGTTCATGAACCTCGCCAGATGTTCGAAGTGCTTCGTCATTTCAGTCGCCAGAATCATGTCAATGACATTTTGCCGCAGCAATTTGTACGTGTCTCGTTCCAGATTCTAAGACAGATATTTATAATCCAAGTGCTATGTATTTTCCAATTCTATGTATCGTCGAATTCACGATAGCAAATCGGAAGAACTTACCTTAAAGATATTTACACTGTCATCGGATAACGTCAATTTGAACGTCAAGGCTGCGTGATGCGACTCGAGAACCGATAGATCGTTGTAGAGTATCGCCAAACGATTGTTGGCGTTGCAAAGAAATTGGCTGAAAATTAGTTTAAAATCCAATCATATATTCATTCGAACACGAGATCAAAGTTTACTACAAATACAGAAGAATGTCGTTATCTTTTTTTTTTTTTTTTTTTTGCGCTAAGAAGACGCGTCGATTTCGCAAACTTGATAAAACTCAACAACAGAATGTGATAAAAAAAAAAATTTCACACATGTTACACTGCAAAATTACGTTTTCTACAACACAACAAGTACGTCACGTTATCTGATCGATAACAGAAGCGGGCTATCTCACCTGGACCGTCCAGGATGATCGATATCGTGCGCGGCGGCGGCGATTAACGCGGCGACCTCGTCCAGCGGGTCTAAGATTTGTTTCATTCTCTTCGACTGCATAAATCTCGCGGTCGCTTGCAAGACGTCGGCGGCATGCGTCGAATTGTGATAGCTGTTCTCCGCGATGTAATTGTGCTCGATAATCGCCAGCCAGTTACGCATAACTCTTTCGTCGCAATTCAACTTAGCCGACACTTGAAACATATTCATGATCGCCGATCCCAGAAAAACAAGTGGCCTGTGATGACGTTTGTAATAAATCGAGACACGATTAATTAGATACGAATTATACGCATGAAGAGTTACAAAACAAAAAAAAATTTAGAAAAAGTAATCGTTCAAATATATCAAACATTTTGACGTTAAATCTGATAAGGTGTGATTAAAGTTGTGTATTAAAATTAATTATTACAAAATTATTCAAATTTTTTAGATCTCCACCTTCTCTCTGTCAACACTTCCAGCTTGAATATATCAAATTCCCACTCTGAACACTTGTCCAGCAATTCCACGATTTGGTGCGATCCATGAGCAGTTTTTATCAGCATGTTGGCCGGACTTGTGACGGTTCTGATAGTAGACATTCTTGCCGAATCTGACGACGATCTTCTCGATTCCCACGCATTTCGCGGAGACTGTTGACCGAATAATAATTTAAAGAGTGAGAAACACACGCTCGTGTGCTTACATATTTTTTGCCAAACGAAGAGAGAGAGAAAAATATTGAATAAAAATATATTTAGAAATTCTTACAGCAATTAACGCGCCAACGAGATCAGCCGTAACCGGATCGCTATACATCGCTCTATCTTCCTTAACATGTGGCACGTAAAGTTCCGTCGTCTTTAGTATATCGATTGCCTGTGAAAAACGCGAAGATAGTACGCAATAGATGCTCAAAAATAGATGCGTGTTTATTACTCAACGAGATGAGACTATATACGAGGTTAATGAAGAAAAACTGATTCTGCTTAATCGAGCGTACCTTGTCGATCTGCGCCGCTGTTTCCGGACTAGTTGACTCGGTAATCGCGCTCGTGAGAAGCGTAATGACTTTCGTAATAGGAGCTTCTAAGTGCAAGGAATTCAGTTTCTGTAAGCTCGATCGTCTGCGGCCTGCGCAACAAAAAAAGTCGATCTTTCTCCTTAAAATATTAATTATTTTTTTAGAAGAAACTTGCGTAACTTACAAAATTTTTAGATCTTTGATACGCTAAAAGTATAACACGGTATAAATGTGTGTGTGTGCGCACGCGTTAAAACTTAATAATATTACAAAAAATTTATAAACTGATTTTTCAAGTCAAACGTGTTAAACATAATGTAAATAGTGTATTATTATTATTATTTTTCCACATATTATTTTAATACACATTCTGGTCGTGGAAATAAATCGTTGAGATGTGCAGGTTAATATTAGAAACAATATAGAAGAGCAACTAAACTTTCCGATAAAGAAATTGCTCTCTCATTATCCGATATCTACAAACAGGTGTTTCGGTCGCGCGCTATTAAATTTCCCGACATGTTTACGACCGTCGATACGTAGTATCGAGCGCGCGTGATAACTTTTTAACGTAAAAATATGCGCGTCGCAAAAATTGCCGATGACCTAATTCGCGCCTTTAAACATATACGTTTCCATCCTTTATAAAACACAAGGGTATATTGATAAACTGAGGTCGCTATCTATGTATCAGTTTGTGATGATTTGGTTTTTACACTTACTGCTGATATAGATTGATTGATATATTTTTTTGGTAATCATTTAATTAATTACGAGAGAGAAGCATCTCTCACCTTCGGATCCAGAAGTTCTCCTTGCGTTCAATACACTCGATCTGTACGAGGGATGCAATGGGCTGCCAATCGGACTGCCAGCTAAATTTTCCAGACAGGTTGTGTCGTAGACGTATATGTAATGAGTTGGCTTTCTGCAATAGAATTGATGACATAAACATAAATCGTAGTTTTCGGGATAAAAAAATTCAGCATTTTTATTTGAAAACAAAGAGAGATGTTTATATTAAAATGTGATTGAAATTAGTACGTGTGAAAAATAAAACATCTTAAATAGAATAATAATAAAACATCTTAAAAGCTATTGTAAAAAAATATATATTAATACTTGTGAATAATGTGTCGATAGAAACAACGAATCGAAAAACAAAAAGCGTACTTCAACGTCGTGCAGAACGGAATTATTCTGCAATTGATCGTGACCATTTGATTGTTTTTCCTCTTGCAATTCATATTTCCTTCGAATTCGTGACCCTTGCTCAATTGTTGCTCCATGAGAGCGAAATTTTCGTAGTAGACTATGTCCGAGAGATTTCTCCCCAATACTTCTTCCTTCTTATACCCTAACAATTTTTCGCTGACTTTGTTTAGAAACTGTAATAAAAAAATTAAAAAAAATAAAGTGAAATTAACAAATATTGTTTTACAATTGTAAAACAATAATCTCAAATTAAAAAAAAAAACAAATAATAAGCGCAATGAGCCGTGTGTGATTGTTTTTAGATCTTAATTAAAATCTCAATACGTACGTTGTGCGCGCTGTGTAATATAACAAATACAATGTGTTGCTCTTTACCTGCACAACGTTTTTATCGTCAGTCACGTGCACCATATCGTGACACCTGTCAAGTGCCAAATATAATGCATGCGCAGCTGCGAGTTGCGTTCTAGGCAATAACGAGCTAGCATAGATCCCTATTAATTCGTTTATTAATATACCTTCGTGAGAACACTCAAGCAACGCCTGAAAATGCAAAGTTAAACGTGAAGAAAAAGGTTTTATGAAACTACCTGTTTAAAATTCAACAGTCTTTATAATTACTCACTCTGGTAAAGCCTGTTTCCAACAAGTTAACCGATGTAATATGATCCTTCTCTTCGAGCATGAAATATCTAAAAAAACGATATATAAAAATGCAAAATCTAGATTTTTTAATACGAGACGAAATACCGAAAAACAAAATCGAGGCACTTACGATTTCTTGACGAGCGCTATGATAACAGAATTGTGATAAATCGGAGTTGACCTGATCGCTCTGAAATTTAATGGTTTTAGAAGTGAGAAACATTGTCTCTCGTTACGAGGAACACATGTAAATAGATTTATTAGACACGTTGCGAGAGAATAATATCGAAATAACATATTTGACGTTAACCGATTAATTCAATCGCTCTGTGCTTTTTCTGCGCATTCACAATTTTATGCAAATTTGTCTCATTAGATTATACGTACCTACAAATAGCGTCGCCTTCGGTCGAGCGATGTCCTCTATGATCGATTATCACTATCTCGTGGGCGCGATTTTGAAAGAGTTCTATCGCTTTTTCCGCGTTATGCGCCACCGACACACTCCAATTCAGTCTTCCCGCCGTAGAAGCGAGTATATTCATCTGCTGGTCATCTTTTCTAAAGACTAATAATATCTGCACGATAAATTAATTACAAAGTATGTAAACAAAAAAGCGCACACAGAGAAGATGTGTATTTTTTTTTTTTTTTTTTATTACATAAAGAGACGTCACGGTACTTACTTTCACGATACTGGGCGCAGTGGCTGTCAGTAAATACCTATCGAGATCCTGCGGCCCCTTCTGTGAACAAACAATGCAAAAGTGAATAACGAACGATGAGACGCGATATTTTTTGGATAAACACAACTTGTGCGCTGATTGTGTTGTGAGTGAAAGCTCTGTAATCGAGCTCCGAATCTAATCAGAGACTTAACGCGTTAAATGTATATCGATATCTGTGTCAAATACGTACTAATGATTCCTCTCTATTTAAATGTATCGATTCGAGTAGCTTGTAGACTTTCTTACGACGACGCGCGCGTGGACTAATATTTTCTACGCTCGTGGCGATCTCGTGATACGCAATCTGGTCTTTCATTTGCGAACAAATCGAACGGTACGGATTATGTTATTCTAACCTGGCGTTAAAAAAACGTCAAACACGCTTGAAAACGATAGCGAATCACAATGAAGCTTGAAGCAATCACCAAGACCAAGATCTGTTCGCCGCAGAATGTTTTGCGACTTATGAGCCAAGGGAAGAGAGAGATCAATGTGCTGTGTGTATACAAATAATAATAATAATAATAATAATAATAATAATAATAATTTCAACTGTGTTAATATACAGGGAGTTCTTAAGTGGCATTTAAAACGACATTGTTAACGCAACACTCGATGTACTCTCAAGTTTTTTCGACAGATCGGTATATTAAATTCATACCCTAATGCATGTCGCTAATTCCGGAGTCGATTCGGCTACTTGCATTTTATCTCTGGCGCACCATTTCTTTACCCTACGCCCGCACATGGCACTGAACATGCTGCTGTACCATGCTGTTTGCGATTCCTCTTTGTTGCCGTGATCGGTCTCACCGCAGATGTAGAGCACCGGTAGAGTCGGTTGTCTGTTCATTGCTCGACTTGTTTTTACTCCCGCAACAAAACCGGCATATAGAAGCGCATAGAAGATAACACGTCACGCTGCATGTAAACAGCTTCGAGTTCAATCAATTGTTGCTCACTTGATTTATTTATTTCCGGCACAACACACGCAAATCACAAACAGAAAATACCACATATTCGACTTTCGTGCGAACCGCTGCTCGAATTAGCGCAAGACTCGCAGAACGACGTGTTACGTCGAAAACAGTGATCGGAACACTGACCAATCGTTTCCAGAGAGATGACGATGACTATCTATCAGAGAGTCTATAATTCTATCGATAGGAAGGTCATCAATTTGCTCGATATAATTGCAGAATTTCTACTTGCCGATAAGACGATTGTCAGTATGTAGTAGAGTCCTTATGTGTAACGATGTCATTTTGCGACAAGGCAAAGATAAAACTATAAAAATAGTTATTCTACAACTAAAAAAATCGTTTATAAATAAGCGATATCGCGCAATTTTTCTCAATACAATAAAACGCTGCAAAAATAACACACGTGTACATTGTAACAAACAACAGAGTTTTCCGTCTCGGCATGAAATTAGAGTAGAGTAATAAAACACAGACTTCGCTATTATCTAGTTTTTTTTTTTAATATTTTACATAAAATTTTTATATGTTCTCTTTTGTTGCAAATTTGCATTGTGTGAATTTGCCACATGCTTTTTTTTGTAACTTGTTGCGCTTCTCTGAACGTCGTCGTGATGAAACGAAGAGTTTTCGAAAGAAGGAAATTTTACCTCGAAGCGTCGCGTTTAGTCAAACATTTTTTTTTGCGCCGCGAGCGAGCGTTCCTTAATTTTTACAGTCTGCTCTAGAACGAAAGACACGAGAAACTCGGCGTTTTTTTTTTAAGTATCGAGCACCGAGCAAAACGCGCGGGAAAAGTGAAAAAGTTGGTTTAGATGGAAAAAGTTTTGCGAGAGAGAGAGAGAAAAAGAACGGGAAAAAAGAACGCGGTTGTTGCTTTATCGATTCGTCACACAAGTAGAGACACTAATCACCGCCTTCTGCAGAAGTGAATATGAACGAGTGGATAACGTGAGCAAACGAGTGTAGTATCTATAACGAAGCACACACTTATATTCTAATCTCTGCGGAGTAGGAAAAAAATATATGTACATGTAAAAATTTCGATTGTTTCTCCGAAGACGCGCGATTAATGAACAAAAACAATTTGCGGAAAACGCAACGCGGAAAACAATTCGAAACTTGCCATTCAACAGGTTGCCTTGCCATACTGTTTAACTCGCTGAAATCTGCTTGCTTTTTACTCTCTTATAGCATCAAAAACTCTATCCTCACTGAATTTCGCTTCTCTGATAATTGAAATAATCGCCTTGCGTGACGACTCCGACGTATTTTGCTCCGGCTACAGAGAAAGAGAGAAAAACAGAGTACATAAGTAAGCGTATTTGTTCGCAAAACGCGAACGATTCACAAAGGGGAGCAGAGTGAAGAAAATAAAAGAGAGCAACACATCGAAACGTGTTCCGAAACTTCTTGCGATCTTGTCTGGGCGGTTCTTTCGGATTTAAAAAAAACTATAGCACGTGCTCGTCACTTCAACACAGAGTAGACAAAAGCTATTATTGCTCGTCGGAAATTTATGAAAAGTCTGTGTCGCGAGGTAGCTTTACACTCATAGAGGTAAAAAGCTGAGACAAGCACATCGCGCAATCGATTTTCCTGTTGTTACGTTTCCGTAAGCGTAAATTCTTTTTTTTTTTTTTCTACGTGCAACACCTGTTCTTACCTGACCAAAAAACCCGAAACGTTTGCGTATCCGCATACTTGGTCCGCGAATAGTTTGACATTTCCTACTGTCGTTTCTTCATCCGTGCGCCAGAGAGACCTCGTCTATAGACACTGTCTATAGACTTCGTCTGTAATCCTTCGGTCGGGAGAGAGATCCGGACTCGTCGAGGAAAAGCAAGCGAATGAGGGAAATCGCGCTCACTGCGATTGCGCCCGGCGAATTAATTATTCAGACCGAACGTTTATGCTCTGCTGTCGTTGAAGCGCGCCCGATGATTTTCATATTTAATCCGCGACGAATGGAGAGAAATGACTATCGCGAGCCGATCGCGAGCATTACCCTTTTGTCACCCCCCGCGCGACAAACTTTGTTACAAAACGGCACGCGAATTATTGAGGGAAACCGCGGCTGCAAGGCCGCGTCAGCGATACGCAGAAAAAATATATATATGTGCGGTATATTTAGAATCGCAACTCTGCGCGCCTTTCATCGTGCAACTTCGCAAAAAGGAGGGGCGAGTTTTACAATGAAAAGTCCCCGTGAGAACGTAAAGGGCTGACGGCGCGAGGGATCATCCTTCGCTCTCAGCTGTTTTTTTTTCTTTTTTTTTTGTTAGGTTCTTTCTTTCATGATCGAATATTCCTTGCGAATGGGATTACGTGGCTTTTTTTCTTTTTACGCGCACAATTTCGCATGACTTTCAAAGAAATTCCCTTCGTTAGAATGTGATTTAACATGATTCTTTCCTGTATTTTCTATTATATTAAACATTTTAGAAATTGCGTGATGATTTACGCAATAGTAGACGAAAAGAATTGCTATCTTGTAACATCACGTTAATATTTTTGTTATTTTCATATATGATTTGACTTTAGACTTCTGATACACGATATCAGATATGATTATATTGCCGTTGATTTTGAACTTCTTACAAGTGCGCACAAAATCTATTGCGTAAAACAGAAATTAATTATACAACAGAATTAATTAAATAACAGAAACATTAAAATAACAGAACTAATTAAATAACAGAAATAATAAGAAAATAATTATATCAAAACACATTAATTATTGACGCGTTATCTAACAATAAAATGAAATAATAGAAGAAAATTAAATATATATTTAAATGCACATAACGCTGTTATCAGTTTTTGTTAGTTTTCGAATTTTAATGCGGTTACGCAAAACTTTTCGCGATATTACCTAAAATTTAAGAAAAAGAAATAGCTGCGAGCGCGATACGATACGACGGAAACTAACTACTTGCCTCTTATCCGTATTCGAAAATCTGAAGTAGAACAATACCCGTGCGATTCTTATCTTTGATTACGAATGTGAAAGAGTGCAGATAACATGCTTGATTAATAGAAAATATGATAACACATGCCTACGTCACGCGCTACGTCACTTATCGTCAAGTGCATCGTCTTTAATCACTTTGCGTTGCTTACAAGTTTTACTCGGTATTTTTGCGAAATGTTTAACAAAATAATATGTTGTCTTCTGTTTAGGCGCTTACACACAAAGCTCGACAGTTAATTTTAATTAGAATATAATACACAATATCTCAATTTAAAAATAAACTTTCACATCGAGAATTTATTTCTCAATTAAAACTGAATATTTTTGCCAACTAGTCAACAGCAAACTATGAAAAATTGATTGAATAAGTTTTTGATTGATGTTTTGCTTGAAATATTTTTTAAAATAAATATCTTAAATATAAAAAAATATAAATATACAAAAGACGCGTTTAAAATTCTTGAAGAAAATTTATCAAATATTAATAATATTAATAGATTATATATATAAAACTTACGATAGTTAAGTAATCGCCATTGTCAAGTGTATTGGTCTCGAAAGTGTGTGTTTTTTCATCCTCGATGTCACGCACATCTGTTTTGCCTAAAACAATTCACAAAGTACAAAGAGTAAATAAGATCACTAGGAAAAATACAAAGCATGAGTCAAAGTGCCATGTAAATAAAAATTAAATATTATATAAATAAATTAATAAAATACTATTCCGTTTCTATATTATATTTTTAACCATCATCAGGCGATATGCCGATAACAAAAAAAAATTCATATTTATGAATACACTTTGCGATCATATGCTCCGAGTTTCGAAGCGGATGTTTTTCGCGAATAATCGAAAATTCCTGGCAACAGGTAGTCGTTGTACGTGACCATAGCTTCATAATTGAACGCCTGTTGACTCTAGAGTCGCACGCTTGATATCGTAGAATAGAGCGACGTTATATTTAGATACTTATCGCGGGTCTTTTCCTATTCGAGCATTTTCCGATTTATCAATTAACTCACTGTAATTGCCAATGCGTCAATAATAGTAGCGACAAAGCTCTCGTTAGAAATGTGTTTTGTCCGTTCAATGTTTTTATGGGGTTTGTGGGTCACAGTAACATTAATTGCAATTAGAAGTCAATTGGATATAATTGGCAAGGTAGATTGATCGCTGCTCCAATTTTTTGAAAGGCTGTTTTTCACTTACATAGGACGACGTATGTTGTTGAGAAAAATTTTATAGCAAACGCACACACATGTTATTTATAAAATAAAATCATAAAGTTGCAATAAATTTAATATATATAGCACGATCGAGAGTACGCACCAGAGAAATGATTTGGAAACAGTTTGTCTTCCCAGATGTCTTCCTCCTCGCTTGGGAAGAAATATTTACTCGGTGGCGATGCCATAAATATAATATGTATATATATATATATGTATGTATAAATTACGTTTTCCCGACCTCGTAATCACATTGAATTGCGCAGAATTACGTGATTTCGCACTGTACAAAGCCGCGATTTCTCGTGTCCGTTCTCATTACACGTAAATGCATATGTGTATTACGCGCGAAAGACTCTCTGCGAAAGAGACACAGGTCGCCGAAGAAATGTTTAGAAACGATTGTTACACACACTCCGATCTGTTGCAAGTCGAGATTATTTCAATTGATGACCACAATCGTAAGGTCTTATCGAGATTATTCTGTTTCGTAGAGACGAGATTGGAGTCAATTGCCTGGATTTAAACAAAAGTCGCGATTGATCGATTATTTTCGTTGCGAAGATCAAAGATTGTTCGAGAAACGCGTACACACAATCGTGTAATCTTAACTACGTAGATATTTCCGCATACGTAATTTATTTATTTATTTTTTTTTTTTCAAACAACGTTGCCTCAAATATAGTCATTTCTGTGACGGTATTTAGACGCAAAAATCAATATCAACATCATTTTTATTCTTTATAATTAACTTTTGAAATAATTGAATTTGAGCAAACTATTATTTATTAAATATTAATCTAGAAATATTAATCTAGAAATAGATAAACATATTAATATAAGAATAGAATTTTATCAGAAGTTCTCACGCGCATATTTTCTCAACTTCAAGTACACGAGCATCTAAGTCAAATTAAAATTCAATTTTTCCATTATTCGATCTGCGTTTTCTTTCGGGCACTGCGTTTATAAGTAGTGAGAAATGTGCTCGCACAACAAACAACACTTGAGATTGGTCAAATTTCACAATAAATGATAATGCAGGGCGATCAGAGTCGCGAAGTGGATTATAAGTCGACGATAAACATCGGCATGTAACACATGTGTCTCAATGTCTCGAGAACGATGTGTCGTTTGCGGCTCAAAGACAGCGACTGAACCGAGAGTACCAAATCGACCAAGTTAAAATTCTACTCGAGAGTGACCGGCCTTACAGAAGAGTGACGCGATAGCGTCGTCGGGGAGACTTGAGATACTGCGGGGTCCATTTGGGGCAGCGACATTATATTGCGAGTTTAAATAGACCGGCGCTAAAATAGATAAAATAAATACAAACACAAAGTTCAATTTAACAAAACAAATAAACAATCATATTAATTAGACAGCGACTTGAATGACGAGCGACGATTTAAACAAACGATAAAATTCCACAGATTTATATATTTAGCAATTCTGAATTTTTGAGGGATAAAAAAAAACTATTGTTGATTATTTTGATCGGCATAAGAATTACTTACGCTTTTGCGCGCGATAAATTTGTATTTAAATAAATTTAGTGTATCAAATATATATAACACGGGATCCGATAAGATAAAAATCTAAGCAGCCGATACTTTGCTGACGTGTTCACACATACGAGTGTCAAAATATCGTAAACGTCGATTAGCTAAGTAGTTTGCAGGGAAGTCGCGATTTCAAAAAAAAAAAAAAACACACACAAACACACATTACCAAAATTAAATTAATCAACTAATTGAAAGAGAGAGAGAAAAATAATATTGCGTGTAAATGACCGAGTTTGTTGCTGACAAAAAGTCTAAAAATCGATTGTCGTCTTGAATTTGTTTTGTAAAATGGCAGAGGCGCGGCAGTCTATACAATAGATATTACGCTTTTCAATTATACTTAATATCGGACGCTTATGGGACGGATGTGTTTTTTAATCGTAACTGACGTTGAGCTAATTTGCGAACATCCTCTTCGGCGGCAAAATGGCGCTTGTCGAACACGAGACTCGGACTTTCTTGGTCCCTGTCGGTCTCTGTTATATCTGCAAACAATACATATTATCCGTGTGTAAACATTGTGTGTTAGTTAAATAAGCTGAATCAACTAACTATTATAAAGTAATTGTAATGTGCTTTCGAGAAAAATCGATGATCGATGATGTACCTGACCTGCATTTACATACGTAGAGAGACTGGATAAAAAAACAAAGCGCGCGTTGCGCAACGCGAGCGTATATTTACACACTCGATCGCTACAATTGATTGCCGCGCATCGATATCCGGATCAAGTATATTTGCATTCGCGTGCACATATATATATATATATATATATATATATATATACACGCGAGCATAAAATATTTAATACTTGTAAATCAAAGAACGCGTTACAATAATAGTACGCGTAAATAGCTCTGTTTACGTAAGCCTCGCACGATAGTTCGCGACACACATCGGCTATATAGTTACGCGACTTAAATAATGCCCGACAAACATCAATTCTCTTCACGCAAATTATCACCTATAAAAAAAAAAAAAGTAATGATCGTCGAGAAATAAGAGTCAGTTTCTCAAATATCTACTAGCAAACATGTGAAAAAAAGTTCCTTAGTAACAATAATGTAGTCACGTAGATAGGACTTACGTTAAAATATTACAATATTTTTTTTCTTTTTTTGTAAAAATAGTGCAAATCAATATTGTATAGTTGTAAAACTTCCTAGAAAAACAAGACATAACATTGCGAAAAATATGTGTGGAACATCTCACGTACATAACTCGTAAAGGATTACATTGATGAATGTAACTCTGGCATACAAAACTATAATAGAATAAATGTATATACAGAAATAGAAACGGCAGAGATCCTTGGCGCGCGGAGAACAAATGAATTATCTACGTGTCCTAGAATCGATCCTTGAAAGAACGAAATATTATTCGGCCAAACGGTGCCGCGCCGCGCGGGGACTCCTAAATCGCAAAACTAGAAACGTACTGAAAGTCGCAACGTCTAGAGATCCATGTGTCTGATTAATTCACGTCTCGAACGATGGCTCCAGCGTGGCACACGCGTTACGCGCTCACTCGTAGAGAGACTAGGTCAAGGAGAATCACTGTTACCTGAACTCCCTGCCCTTCCCTTCTCCGTTCTGTGCCAAAGATACGCTTATTCGTGACACGGACGCGACGATAACGTTAATTATACTGATTATTATTCAACTTTTGTTGAAACGTCAATCAATATCGTTCACGGTTGAAAACCCCGGAAAGCAGAAACAAACATTTGCATAATAAACGCATAAGATCTTACGTAAATCATATACAAATGATAGAACATCTGAAATTTCTGTAGCAGCTTGTTAAAAAATTAAGATAATAAAATTCACGGTCAGTAAAAATATTGAAAAATTTTAAAATTAGAGTTTAGGAAAAACTAAGTGAGGAAAAATAAAGTGTTGGAGTTAACGGGAACAGTTGTTGTAAGTACAGATTTTTTTAAGTAATTTAATAAATATTTATTGATGAGAACATTTCTTGCGTAAAAATTGCGGTTTAGAAAGTATCGGAGATAAAAAAATTATAAAAAGAAAATTATGGATAAAAAATTGTGAAAAGGAAGATTTTGCGAAGAAAACGTAGCTTCTCTCTCTCGCAACCGAGTTATCGGGCCTCCCGAGAAAGATCGTAACTGTCGACGAGTCGACCTTCGAGAAAAGATTGCTAGATGCTTTGACGTTTGAAATTTTCCAGCCGCATGCCCAGCGGCCGAATATGCGCGAACTTGATAACATCGCGTGCAACCGGAAGGAAGTATTTAAACTTTATGACAAACTGTTTAGACAAGACTGATATACGCGGTTTCTAACGTCGCTCTTTGGAAACTGGAACGATAGTTACCACAAAACATAACGATAGTTATAACGACAAATGTTATATTTTGCTTTATTTGTTTTAGTAATTCTTTATCAGAAATATACGAAAATGCGATTGTCACCAGTCCCGAAAAAACTAAAAAAACTAAATTTCTGAATTTGTAACTTACATGAAATATATAACCTATTTCTATTAAAAAAAAAAAAAAAAACAAACAAAACAATATCACATCAATCGCATCTATTTTCAATATGGAATTCAAAGACTTGTCTAGAGTTTTGCACTGTTATATAAAAATATATTTTAAAAATTGCTCACTATATTTTTTCGAGTTTTAAATCTCTACGTTTTCTAAAGAATTATTGTAACAATCGATTTCTTCAAAAAAAAAGTCCACGATAGTCACGAAATTACTAACGTATCGGCAATAGAGAAGGAGAGGAACGAAAGTTTGCGTACCGCTTGTAACGAGAGAACTTCTGGTCGACGATACGCTTTTCTCCAGCTCGACTTTATCCTTCATGCGCTTCAGTATGCTAGTCTTGCATCCCATTCTTGAGACGAATTCCTATTTCATCCAATACCTCTCTGACGTTTCTCGCATCTTCGGTAACTTTGAGCAGCATCCGGTCGGATTCTGAGGAGCCGTCGATGACAGACGTGACAAAGTATAATTGTTAGGTTACATTCCGGTTTATAGCGGCAATTTTAACGTAAAATAAATCTTTGAAAAAATGAAGACGAGAAAGAGAAGACAAGAAAGGGACAGAAATTTTCACGAGAAAAGTCGTTAGGTTAAAACTTACCGCATAAAATTGCACGCTCATGCTTGATATCAGTTCGCTTATTCCAAGATCGCAGAAAACAATCCTTTGCGCATTGATTTCGCATAACCCGTACATTGATCGAACGAACAATTCTTTTACATTAATTAACGCGCATAAGAAATTGCGCTAATTGTGTCGACCGAACACCACCTTGAAACGATATACTAAAGATCGCTCGAGTCGCGCTAGATCAAACGCTAAAACGATACGTGCCGCCGAGTCAATCGAGACTATATTCGCCGGCGTTTCCCACGCAAAACGATTAGAAGAGATTTGTTACGTCGACGCGAGAAGCACACTCGGAAGTTAATTGCTCACCGGTTTGCAAGGACGAGGGATCAAAATCGACGAAAATTCTTCACGATGATGTTAATTCGACATTGAAACGCGCGTCAAGATCGAGAAAGTTTCTCGTACGTACCGGGGTCACGAGTCAGTGTGAATTTTCAGTTCTTCAGTTCGCTTTTATCTTATCTCGCCGTCGAAAGTGTGTCTACGTAAAATTCAAAAGTTCGCGGCGCATCTCGTAAATAGCTCGTATCGTCTGTACGCAGCAGCCTCCACGGTGATCTTCTCTCGGTGTGCGCAATCACAGACGTTCTGCGCGCGAGATAGTCGTTCGCGTAATTCGTTCGATTACGAGGTGTGTAGGCATGAAGCAGGCAAATAGTACTGTGTGCATAATTGTCGGAGGCATTGTTTTCGTAGTGATGCAATTCTATGCAGTTCCTAAAAGCAGACGTTCAAAATTTTTACGGAACTAACAATTTTTCCGGAATTAGATAAAAATCGTAGTAAAAAAAAGCTCTTCTGTAAATATAAAAAAAAAAACAAAAAAAAAACAAAAACAAAAAACTACGCAAAATAGTTTTAATATTCTCGCGAGATCTTGCGAGCTGAAAGCAAAAATCGAGATACGCGAGTCACAGCACGATCAGCTCGGGTCATCACAGTAACGAGATAAAAACAAGCACAATAATACGATAAAAAGACACTATTAGATACTTTAATAAATAGGAGCAAAGCTGTTAATTGCCTTTAAAATAGCCAGTGTTCTGTTCATCTATACCCCACCCTATATCGGTGCTTCGAGGTCACAAATTATCTTGATGCATCTTGCAAACGTGAAAAAAAAAGACAATTTCCGCGAAGCTAGCGAAATAAAAGTGAAACTTTTTTTCCGCTGAGAACTTTCGCGATATCACGTAACAATCACGGCGAAACAACAGCGACAACGACGACGGCGACAACGACGACGACGATGACGACGTTGACAACGACGATTTCACTGGCGAGCGGTTCGAACAATCGCGAACGACGCATTGTTAGGCGACACGCACTTCGAAGTGTGTACGAGATTTTAATGAAGACAGACTCTCTAGATGTAGGCAGCGCAGTGGCCTCAAACTCACTGACTAAATTGTGCGATTTCCCGAGGACGGAGCAGATGTCTCGCAATCTGCGTAATTCATTCGTTCAATGTGTCTTGCTTAAAAATGCCTCCCCGTCATCTCGATATCATTTAAAATAAAGCCACACGCGTATATTTCGAGCAGTGTTTGATCATACAAAGGAGAGTGTGCACACTGAGAGATAGAAGAGATCGGCGCGTGTTTGCACGAGGATTTAAGTCACAATCGTCGTTCTCTAAGAGACGAGGCGGGAGGAAAAATAGGGTAGAGAGAATTTGCGAATGGCAAATAGAAGAGGCCAGAAAATTATCACTGTAAATTTAATCGCTTAACATAACCGCCGTTTTATATAAAGCAATACTCCTTAGGGACGTTTTAGAATTTCCGTGACGTAAGTTGTGTTTGCGCAACAGCTTCCAGCGTGTCGTGACATTTTTCCATTCGATTTACTGTATTCTTATGCCGTAATTTGTTTTCTTTCTTTTAACGCAAATTCTATTTCAACGTGCGTGTGCCTTTGAATTTTTCAAGACTCTCGAGATGCATCAATGTATATTGCGTAAATATATTCTTAAAATAGATCGCTTGAGATTGCTTCATTTTTACATATATGTACATTATCAATTTACATGTATGATATCAATTTATAGAGTATATATATAAAAACTTTACTTTTTGCTTTCTTATACGCAACATTTCTTTGTGTATACAATTTTAACACACATATATTTCCGCTCTTTGTATAAAAACTTTCATTATTTTACAATTTTACTTAATATCTTATAAAAGTTTTACTTATAATATTTGACATTTTTCCTTTATACATTTTCTCTTTTACACATGTATATTTCTAAACAATATTTTATTATATAATATAAAAAGATATATACGTGTACCTATAATGTGTATATTTTTAACATTTATAAATTATTCTCTCTACAACTTTCGTCTGTACAATGCACGATTTTTTTTATTAAAACAATATTAATGATGATATTTAATTATAATACATTTATACTACTCATTGTTATATTTAATTATATAAAAGTAGTTATTTATTACATATGTTCCATTCTGTAGAAATATTCTCCATCGTATTTTTTGACAATACTGTTGCATGTGTGTGCACATTAACAAGTGAAGAGATGTATTTACTGCAAATAATTCTCGTTTGATTGTCTTTATTGAGTGTGTTTATAAATGAATATCAATAATTGTCGTATCAATAATTGTTTTTCTTTATCTTAACTTCTGTTTTTCTATACTGTTTATAAAACGTAGATAATAAATATATATATATATATTTTAAACTCACATATTCTGATAATAATAGCAACTGCACGTCGCAAATAGTCATAAGCAATGATTCTTCTCCTTGTCTACACTTAATTCCACGTGACGCCACTTGCAAGTAAATATAGTATAAAGAAATTAAAATATAATAAAAATATTATTAAAAAAAAAAAAAAACAGATTCTCAAAAACAGAAATAAACAACCAGCGCGCAAAGAAGCATAAAAAAAAAAGATTTCTCCGTATTTCTTTAGGATTTATTTCTTTTTCTGTGCAAAAGATATTAAACTTTTTGTGGTATCTGTATCGATACTATAATTAATTATTCTACACACATTGACTTTTTTTTATCCTCCCTAATAATACATGCACACATATAATATCCATCAGTTATGAATTTCTGAGATATTGGTGGTGAATTTACGAAAGATGGCCTCAAATAAACTCTTCTTGAAGACTTAGGACCATTTATGAAGAAGTATAGTCGGTTTATATTTTTTAATACTGAGCAAAAAACGATACTGACCAACAGTCAACGGATACGAACGTTTAAATTATGGCAATTAAGAGGATTTAGAAGACGTAAAGGTAGTCTTCCACAATCATAGTACGCAATTAACTTTCTTATGTCTCTATTGTCAAATTAATTTAATATTTGCGTAAATCTTAAATATACAACGTTAAACTATTTACTTAATACATTATATTTTATGATTTCAGAGGATTTTTGTAAGTAAATTAACTACAATCATATAAGCATCTCGTTAGAAGCACTTTGCACATTATACGTGTGCTTTAGGTGTTTATATACTATATCGCACATCATAACGCTGTAAGATAATTACTCAGGTATAATTTGCTAATTTTGTATATACAGTAATGTGTTAGCAAAGTTAGAGCAACGTAAAGAAAGTAAGTTGAATCTCAGTGTATACGCAAGTTAATCTAACATAGTAATTAATTTACATTTAAATATAAAAAATCGTAAACTATCGTCTCTTTGTGTGTGTATTTAAAAGTGTAATTAAGACCAGGATTGTTCTAGAGAAAAACTAGATAGATCCATTAAACACGCAATATCTCGTCAATAATTTTAACAACAATCTTTGAAAATACAAAACCTAAGAACGTACTTACAAATAAATAGAACGTTTTTTTCTTAAATAATAATACGCTTTCAGCTGTTCAATATTTTTTTATCGACTTTTTATTTTAGTGCACATTCAGATCACATGCGATCTGACATTTTTCAAATTTTCTCGATTACGTGTATTTTGATGAAAATTTATAGATATATTATCGAGGTATGTGAAAACTTCGCGTGCAAAGTTACAATTAACATGCAGAATTATAAAGTGAGAAATTCTAGTGGACACTTTGAGAGGACGTACAAGGTTCGTTTCCAAATTTGTTTTAACACACATAACCACTTATGCGTTACCTTATTACTTTGTGAGAGATACGACATATTAACTTATAAGACATATACTGTGTTTGTAATTTCGTTGATTGAGTAAAAGATTTACGGACAGTTTTTATTTAATAACTCCCCTCTCTTTAATGTTGCAATTCCTCTATTTTTTTTCTCGATAAGATGTATAATTTTTAATTAAGGTACTGTGTCGCGATAAAAACGTAAAACCCCTGCCGGTGGTGCAATTGCACCTTCCAAAGAACTGCTTGCGATTTTGCGCCGATCACATAAATTTCAAAGATTGGTCGCCGATACTGGACAGTATAATACGAGATCGGAGCTTGTCAAAAATTTGCATATACAGTCGATGTCGTCGGAAAAAGATTAGAGAGAAAGCGAATACGGAAGAGAAGCTCGTGAGATTACGGTAAATGACAAAAATGTCTTAGATAAAAATCGCCTATAGACAATTTATTTTTATTTAGCAGATGTGTTTTTTTCAACATGCAGATTAATACATTTAGGTAGTGACGATAATTAGTATTTTTTAGAATACTTCTTTTTTACTCTTCTTTCTCTCTCTTCCGCAACTAACACCTATATTTAAATTATTTCACTATGGCACATTCGAAGCATTTGCTTTAAAAACTGCAAAAAAAACGAAATTAATAACATATTTATCTCTTTCCAAATGAAAAATATATTTATTAAGAGAATAACGTTACTAGATTTTATATGGGCTTAAAGTGGGTTTACTATATGTGTTTCTTCTTACTATGATTTCACACATATGTATAAAATATTATAGAAACACTTATATTTTATTTCCAATTTTATCTCTAAAGATAGAGTTTGTAAATAGTACTGCGACAACATAAAATATCTCTTAATGAGCAAAGAATAAAATATTACAAGCATCTTTCTTTTCGGATACTACTTCCTGTAAGTTTGAGTTTGCAGGTAACATTGCGCGCGCGAAGAGACCAAGGAGAAATGGGAAAGTTAAAAAAAAAAAAATATATGACCAATGCCAACAAGCGATAATACATTAAAAAACAAATTGCAAAATGGCAAATGGACTGGCATTCTTCACACATTCAGGAGATGCGCGCGAAAGAAACGAGAACAGCCAGTTTTGTATACGAATTATCTGCTACGGCGCTTCGCCCAATCCGTTGCTGATTGCTTGAGAAACTCGTTGATGATCACCAATCTGGCACTCGACGGTGTTCCTTTGCCACTCAATTATCTAGAGATTCTAAGCGATGGGTTAGCAAGTAATCGAAATCTACAAAGCTTGTCGTTGGCCAGATGTCGTATAGGAGACACAGGTTTGTATCACGCATACAGTTTATAAAAACAAACATTTAAAATGTTATTTGTAAAATATTTTTAAATTAAAATTACTATTAAGTTTGGATAATGGTAGAAAAATAAATTTCAATTGTCACAGAATAACATAACCGATATTCGTATCTTATTTTGCAGGATGTAATATGGTGCTGGAAAAGTTGCAGCATAATTCGAGTCTTCGTATGTTAAATCTGTCATCGTGCCGTCTCACCAACAGAAGCGCTAGTATGTTGTCGCTGTTTCTGAAAAAGAGAAAAACGGATTTGTTGCAAAGCGTTTGGAAAGAATCAAAGGTTCCTCGAGACGGTCACCCAATAGCGGTACGTACCCCCACATTAAGCAACAATATATAATTACAATGGTATCTTATTACATAATTCTTTAATGCACTTAAATAATTTTTAGGAGGAGGGATTGCAAGTACTGATACTCAACGGGAATTGCAAATTCGGCGACGCTGGCTTGCGACAATTGATACGTATGCTAAAAAACGACTTCTGGTTGAAAAAGTTATGTCTACGGTCTTGCGGGATCACTCAACGCGGAGGGGAAAGTGTGCTCGAGCTTCTGCAAACAAACAGCGTGCTTACGCACATTGATCTTCGAGATAACAAAGTACCCGTTGACATGTTGCAAATTATTCGCAAATTTTTGAAGGCGAGAAAACGTAAAGAGGAAAGAATGCCGATGAAGAAACGATTGTTGAGCCATAAACGTGTTCTGATGATTTCGAGGAACATGTCCTCTCAACGCACGTTGAAAAAAACTAAATTTTCCAAACATCAAACTGTAAGTCGTCCACGCAAAAATCGCCGTTTAATTAAAAAAATTTAATATTTAATATTTTACATTTATTCTGTATGTTTACTTGTATTTTATGTATTATTACGTTTGTAGGGTCTTCAATTGAAGAAACAACCCAGTTGTACTTCGCAAAAGTGGCGACTCAGTGGCAGGAAACGCAAACCGCACAACGCAGTTGCGAGAAATCGCACAAAATGGACGAATGCGTTCGAATTGAAAAGATGCTTGTCGTTTGTGATAAAGAGCAATCGAAACCTGATATCGACTTTGGAAAATAGCACGGAGTTTTTCGCAAAAGAGAGAAATCGTCGTTTAAAAGCCGAAGAAGCGTACCGCAAACTTCAGCCGCGGTTCAGAAATCTGTTGAACAAAATTGCCACGCAATATTCTATTCACTCAAAACTTCTCTATGAAAATGAAGTCTATGCTAATCTGCAGAACGTGTTGAATGAGTTAAAAATATCCATGAAAAACAAAATACTAAAACCAAATGAAAGAAGTTTAAGTGCAAGAGCCAGCGAGCACGAAGACAGATCTATTGTTCATAAAAATTAGCATACCAAAAGCAACTGTTTTTATTTTTTATACAAGAAGATTGATGGACTTCTTTAAATAGAAAACACGATAATCGTACACGTTTTTTACTTCTTTTATACGTAAACATTTACTTACTCAATAACTTGAGTACAGATGATACTTTGTATTAACGTTTACATACACATTTTACGTTGTACGAGTTGATGCAAATGAAAATAATATACACTGTGTACAAATAGTATATTATTTAAATAATAAATCTATATTTACCTTAAACCTTTTCTAAAACGTATTTTTATTCAACGTATTCCTTTTCTAGAGATAGTTATTTATGTTCAAGTCGTATCCTTAAAAATAAAAAAGAAATTACTGAAAATATATTGTGCCATGAGAATTTTCTACAAAATATATTGTGCCAGAGAACTACGTCTACAAAAAAATATTTTTTTAGCAGTTTATTTCTCAATAAAATGTAAAATCAACGATTGAGACGATTTAAACTTGATTTTGGTACAATATCTGTCATCTAGCAGCAACAAAACAAATCAATCGAGCCGCTGAAGACCTACCTTGTACAACAGACACCATCTAGCAACAATGCAGGAAAATTAATGGTTAAACCAAAAAATTTGCGATAACAAATATGAATCGATCGTATGAATTGCAGTTACACCTGCTGGTAATACAGACTTTACTGTGCGATGATATATAACGTCACACATGGTATCTCATTTATACTGATAACACGGACTTTACTGTGCAACGATAACATATCCATATCTTTCGCATTATCAACGCGTCGTACTAGAAAAGGTACGTACAGATGGTGTTCTGTACGCCATGTTCTCTCTCGATATTTTAAATTTAGAAGAGAAGAGAAATAACACAAGTGCACATTTTCACCAGAAAACAAGAATAAAAAGAACATTTGAAAACAGATTTTACTGTTTAATTTCAATTTATTCCCCGTTTGTATAATTTTATACTAATACGATATTAAAACAAAAGAAATTAATTTCAATGGCGCTTCGTGATTTATCTTGTTAAGATAGCAAGGCTCCCTGACTTAACGTACTTCAACTACTTCGCCGGCTACTTTTCCCTCATAATCTCCGACGCGATCGCATAAAATTACTCCCACCCTCGTGGTTATTTTGGCACTGGCGCACAAACGCCGGAAACTTTTCGGCCGCACTGACGCGCGGGCTTATGCTAATCACGGGGAATTCTAATCGCGGATTATAATTGTTAATTCGTTAAATGATCCAACAACTTTTGTCTTTTCATTTTCCCCAGCGCGGTTCCCCATTTAAAACTCGTTGATTTGTATGCGGTAATAGTGTTTTCTACTTTTAACCAATGGCAAAATTTCACTTTATTCATGAACTATATCCTTAACATTATCCTCTTAGAGCTTCGCACACGTTTAAAATTGCAAACTAATTTACACGCAAATTTACCGCGTTCGTTATATTATTTATCATTGTATACATTATAAATTGCCGTCGTAAAAACGTAATTGCGAAATTAATATAAATATATGTAATTCGTTTCTCGTGGTTCTTTTTCGAAATTATTTCCATAAAAGAATGCAAAATTCTGCAAATTAATGCGCAGAGTTTAAATCGCGTTTGAAATTTCGTCAATATTCCCCGCCGGATTCACGAGCGCGAATCGATCTGATTACAATTGTAAAGGAACACATTTTAATCTCACGTATACATATTTTTCTCCCTCTCGCACAACCGCGCGAGTTTACGATTACAAATTTCCGCTTCGCTTTAAGTATTTTACACGCACGTATATGCGTTTACAAAAACAATTTTATCACTCGCACATTTCTCTCTGTATGTATTAAAGTTTCTAATATTACATTAATATAATAGGAAGTAAATTTCGAAGTCACGTTATGATTATTCGGAAAAGAACTCGCTCGCGGATAAATTCTATCTGTTGGACGTTCTCGGATATGCATGCCGGCACTCGTCGCGCGGCCAGCTGCAATTAATCCGTTTTATAGATGCTGCCGATGTAAATGAAGTTTCCGGTCGAGTATTCGGAGCGGGAAGAGAGCGCGAGCGTGGAGAGAGCCGCGCCGTTGCGGTGGGAAAAGCGAGTCGAGCTTCCCCCGGCCCGTTCGCTGCTCGTAAAAAAGACCGTGGCTTTAACCGCCGGGTTGTAAAACCCTCTGGAAGCAATTAATAATAACCGCCCTTCGCAGTTCTCGCTCGAACGATAAAAGCGAGTCCGCCCGCCTTTTCGACGCAATCGTATCGCAATGAGCGCATAAACGTCGCGAGAAATGTTCGCTTCCTGTCTCGCTCTTTTCAATTGTGTATACGACGAGTTAAAAAATATATTCCAATTCTCTATTCTGATAACGTGCTTTACTGGGAAGAAGAAAGTGGGAATTTTCTGTCAAATAAATTAGAAAAATATTGTCGATGGATTTTCAAATCTGCAACACGGTTTTAGATAACAAATCTGTTCAGTCGCAAAGTCTTTCTGAGAAATGCGTCGGCGATAATCATGTATTGAGAGATTATTGAGCGCGATCGATGCGCCGAGCGTCAGAATTACACGAACGACGACGAGGAATTGCAACGAGACTCCTCTCGGGACACTCTCAACCGACGAGAACGACGGGAATTTTGTTCCAAAATGACGAAACGTACAAACACACACACACACACATATACACAGTTCGTGGACAAATCGCAACGTCGTGTCGTGTCGAGATATCGCGTCGGCCTTTGCGAGGCCTTCCTTCGTCGTTTCCTCAGCTATATCGGGCGATTCTTAGCTCGGTGATGGATGAGAGGACGCAGACTTCGTCGACAGTGCAATACCGGACTCGGAGCGAGAAAAGACGTGAACGCAACACGTGCAGTCCGAAACGTATATACGTTTTGCGATATTGCCAGAAGGAAGATAGCAGTGTAATACGCACGGCTGGGATGAAAACAGTTGTAAATACGCGCGAACGTAAGATTCTTTTGAGAAACGTCTTGCGTTTCCGTCTCGATTGCCTTCCACCTCAAGAACCGTGTGCGTTGTGTGCGAAAGAGAATTTATTTATTCTGAAATTTTTATTTTACTTTTGTTTTAAAAACAAAATGAAAATTAAACCATGTACAGCCATGAAAGGCCATTGTGAGAAGAGACACACATGTGGGTTAGAAATAAAGCAGTAACTGAGACGTTTCGATCTTTATCGTAATTATTGTAAGTCTGAATAAACAAAAAATATGCAGAAAAATATAATGTAACATATTAAAATAATATATATAATATTATGTATATTCTATTGACATATTATGTTTTTATAATCTCTTGTGTAAAAACCCGCATTCAGAGAACTATACAATAGAATTTCAAAAAAAAAAAAAAAATCAACACAAATAAATTAAAACCACAAGATTTTATTGAACGCTTAAATAATACGAGAAAAACTCTTATATTTTTCACGTTTATTAAACGGTTATGATTTAATGCATCCGAAGTGTATGTGAGCGTGTTTGGAACAGATTTCGCAGTATCGAGGCGGCGAGAGAAGAGGGCATCCCACTCGATCGCGCGCGCGCGAAAGAGTGAAACCAAACACCGGTTTTCGCCGGATTCCTTCTCCGTGAATCTCGCAGACGCGAAATACTCCATCGGCCTCGTCCACGTCTGTTTATTCTCAATTTATCGCGCCGAGGTGGAAATCGCGGCACGAGTTTACCGTGCAATTTTCAATCCTTTTCTTCGCCGTCTCGTCTCCGCCATCCGTTGCATCCCGCGCGGCGCCGCGCGACGACGCTCTGGTCCTTCTTCTCTAACCCGTCGCAACAGCCTGCAGCAACACACTCCCGTCCGTCACCCTCCATTATTTACCACTTCGAAATGTCGAAGATGCTTCTTTCCGCTCCGGCGCTCGAAAAATTTCATCCGCAGTCTCTTCGGTCCGTTTTCCTCCCTTCCCTTTTGACAGAACTCTCGGCTTCGAATGAAATTCGACGACGATATTAAATCGCGCTGCGATGTGAGTTGGAGAATTTCCTGGAGTGTGTAGGTAAAAATAATTCGCAACTCTTAAAAATTCTCTCTTCTGCGCCGCGAAATTTTGTAATTCTAAATCGTCGAGAGTGACGAATCGTGCTGAACGCGTATATCCGTTTGAATCACTCGTTCGCATCGTTGTTAGTATTGTCGTTTTTTAGTTTTTTTATTTTTTTTATTTTTTTGGAAATCCGCGGAAATCTATCCCGCGAGTACCCTTGAAAATCCCCAGAATTTCTCTCCGGTATATAACCTATGCAGTTTGACGGGATAAGGATCGGCGGGAGGATGAGAAAAATGTGCCATTCCACGTGCAGCGTCGATAGCGACTCGTCACGCCAACCCTCCCGGGTTTCCGCGCGCGCGCTTCGAGGGAAAAACCCGTGGGTCGGGTTGAGGAGCGGGCAGGGAAGCGACACGCTTTGTCGCGCGCTCTGCCGCGCTCACATGTCGAAGTTATGAAAATTAATAAGAAAAATTGCCCCCATAAATTCGACGTCTTCTTCGCGAGCGCGCATCCCGTCCCCGGCAATAAAATTAGAATTATGTCGCGGAGGCTCGCGCGCGCCACCCCCTTTCAGACAACTTCGCTTGTGGATCGCAACGTGACGAGGCAGGAGGGGGCGGACGGGACGAGCGCACGCCGGCGGTTGATAGCGTTTGTTAGCAACGCCGGAATGTGTCCTCCTCGGTTCTTAAACGTATGAGTTACCCCGCCAAGATTACATCCATGCCTTAGATCCACGCCGAGCCTCTCTCTGCCGAGCGGAAGAACCTATGGTTATTAAATTCTGGAACCATCCCCTTCCCCCGTTTCTTCTCTGCTGCTCTCTTGCTCCCTGTCGTTGATCTTACGCGCTGAGGGTTGACTTATCGCCGTGACGATGCTTGCGTCGAAAGAAAGCCGAGTTTCGCGTCGACGCGTGGTTTAACGCGGGGCTCGGGGATGGTGGCGCAAACGGGAACGGGATGCGCGGAAGAATTTTTATGAATCTTTTTCATCGCGGACCGCCAACCCGGAATCTCGCGTAAAAAAAAAAAAGAAGAAACGCGCGATGCGGCTCGATCGCGAGCACAAAGAGAGATGCGAAGAAGTTTCTTTTCCCGGGTTACTTACGGAGTTGGCAAATTTTTCTCCTTTCCGCGCTCTCTTTGATTTACCTTTAATTCGAACTGACTTCCACGATATTACCGTGGTTGGTTTCTTCTTTCTGCAATTCAGGTTTGACGAAGCGTCGCGTCGCGTTTTGCGCGAAGAAAACCGAGATAAGCCGCGCCGGAATCAAGTCTTAATAAATGCAATGATCGTTAAGAGCGATAACTCAAAAGTGATTACAAGATCGTGCAAGAGTGTTTTACCGTGAAATGCGCGGAGTCTTTACCCTAATCCCGTAATCTCTGACATTTATTAATTAGTTTCACACAGGTTTCAAGAGGTTTTATACAGAATTTTTTTACGCATTGTATTTTTATTTTTAAACCGCATGCTTACGGAAACAATTTTTTGTTGTACAAGAAACAAAAAGCGTGCACAAAACAATCGTTAAAAAAAAAATTGGCTGTGAACAGCGATCGTTTCTTCGTGAGAGTTCGATTTCACGGAAAACAGCGAAAAGTGCATCTCTCCCATTTGTACAGGCTACACATCCCTTCTCGGGATGTGAAACCTCATTCCGGATGGGAATCATGAACGTCGGTGGTGGGTGTCGCGGACAAAAACACGCACGTCAGTCGGAAAGCAGTCGCGTTGCACATGCAGCGGCGACCGCCAGTCCCGCCAGTTATACGCGCGCGTACGTATGTATGTATACACGTGCAATAATAGCCGCACGGCCGGCGGCGGACGCGTTGGCCGGACGAAATCGATGACGACCTGCCAATCGTGAAACGGCAATTTAGCCGCGAAACGAGGAACGAGTCAGTTGGCCGCGACCGCGAATAATCTCGGTCGTAGTAGATGGCGGTGGATCCTCCGGCCGATCTACGGCCGGTGTGTCTGCGATAATCGAAAATCGCCCACGGCTCGCTCGCTTGCTCGATCGAACGTCGGCCTTTATTTCAGGGCCGAGCAACAACGCGCGTTCCGCTTTACCCATCCCGATTGTTATTTCGGCGAAGCTATTATCTTGACAATCGAAATAACAACTCGCGCATCACGTGGATTTCAACGGGAATCGAAGCAACGTCTGTGCACAAACGTATATACATACATATATATAATAAAAGCATGTATTTAATCTTGTTTTTTAAACTGCGATATATTAATGGAACGTACGTGTTCCCGCCGCAAGATTTCGCCGAGTTACACAGCTTTTGCATCTGCCGCAAAACACAAAAAAAAAAGAGGAGAAAAAATAATCGGCGAAAAATGAAAGAAAAATATTTATGGAAAAAAGATACAGGACTTTTTTTTTTTTTTTTTTTTTTAGTGGAAAATAGTTTTCTCCGGCTCAGAGCGAATTATATACGTTTCCTTCTCTCCCTCCCCTCTTCTTTTACCTCCTCCTTCCCTCGCGTAGGACTCAACATTCGAAAAGATTTCTCGGAAAGAGGATATAACTCTGTGTCGATTAAAAGGAAGCTGCTTGTACGGAGGGATGGCAGTTACCGTTCTGAAGAAAGAACGTCGGAGGTTTTAAGGGGTAAAGAGACTTTAAGGCGCTTACCTTGATGGCGACGTCGACGCTTCGGTAAAAGAGAGCGAAACGCTTGTCAGAAACGGAAAGCGCATCGTCTCTGCCTCTCAGCGCTTGTGTATTAATAATGGACGCGGGGAATAGAGAGGTCCGAAAGGTACACTCTTTGCCTCACCGGCCGATTTCCGAGGGGGGAGGGGAGTGGGAGGAAAACGAAGAAAAGAGAGTGAAGTTCGCGCGGATCGTATATACACCTTCTCATTTCCGACTCAGATTATCCGCCGAAATAAACGTTTTACCTTGCGCACACCGTGGATCATCCTCTAACGCGACAGTTCTCGCGACAATTAAAATTTCAGCGCGACAGATAAAGCCGGTAATTACGACGTGTCCTCTCTCTCTCTCTCTTTTTCTTCTCAGTTGTATTATTTACGATCTTCTTCGAGCGGAAATTGCCAGCAGATAGATTCCGCACATGTAATTCCACCCGCTTAATTCGTACTGACCGTTCCTTTAATAACACTCGATTGGAATTATACCCATAAAGATCAATTTCATTATTAAGAAATAAACCTGAGCATTGACGATATCGCATCCTTTAATCGAATCTCGTTTCCAAGACGACTTGAAAGAAACGCGCCATCGAAACATCTTCCACGAGGAAAAATCAACGTCATTGTGCGCGCGACACACAATGACGTTGTCACGTGTACCGGATGACAAAGTCGTCGTCCATCGATTCAACGCGTTCTTTCTCATATTCGTTAACCGCATTAGTGTTTTTTTTCCTCTCTTCCTTCTCGCGGGGTTTTGCGCGCATAAATCGCTCGTCGCGGGGCGTGTTTGCGAAGCAGAAAGAACGGTGGCGCACAAAAAAAGAAAAAAAATCAAGAGAAAAAAATAAAAGATTGAAGGTTGTTTGCTCGCGATCGCTTACAGAATGCGGCATGTGAGGGCGGGGTCACGGGAAATCAGCTTTGTCGGCGTATCGGGTTTCCCGTCGGTAAAAGCGCGCCAAATTCGGCGTCGATTCGCTTTGAGGCGTACAGGCGCGGCAATGACGTTTAATAAATTCGTTGAGAAATTAACACGCCCGTGCGCTGTGCCGCCGACCGGCCGCTCGAAACGTCAGCGGCGGCGCGCCACGGCGCTTCGTTCGTTCGGTCCCTTCTCCTCCCCTCTCGTCCGTTTTCCTTCGGGAGTTTGACAGCCTAAATTAAATTGGCAGAACGCGCTTTTCCACCTGCTTTTGATGAGGCGGCCGCCGAATAAAGCCGACAAATTGATCCGCCGCGCCGGAGGGAAAAATCAGATCTCTCCCTCCTCGTTTTGTGCTAATTAAAATGGAATTTTTGCATACGGGAAAATTTTTTCCATGGGTTTCCCCGTGGAAATACATACGTGCGAGATGCCGGCCCATTAGAGTTTCGTATGAAGAACGAATTGCGTTGCGGCCCCGCCAAGGTGTGTGCTTAATAAGATCGTCGAGTGTGCGTGATAATTTTTGCGCGCGCATGTAGGAAAGAAAATTAAAGAAAAATACTTACGCTAAGAGCTTTAATTTCCCGCGAACACACATTTTACATATTCGCTTCACATCGTACGAATCATCCTCCGTCGTGTCGCCTCCTCTCTCTCTTTCCTTTCAACTAGGGGCTTTTTAAAAGCCTCTAATGCGCGTGTATTATTCCGCGCTGACCGCTCGAGCTTTCGCATTCGGCAGAGAATCCCAGCGTCGTCGCTGCGGAATCGCTTAACGGGACCACGCGCGCTCTCAATTTTACCCAAGCAGCAGCCCGTCTCGGGGAAAGAGAATCCCCCGACTCGCCGATAACGAATTCGTTTGCTGCGCGAGCTACCTCCGTGCATATAACGATTATTCAAATCGTCTCCTCCGTGAGGAGACGTCAGGAGCTTCGCGGTATTGAAGGATCCCGCGCGAACGGTTCGATTCGCAGAGCGAGAGAGGGTTGTAGAGGACGCAAACCCGCCCACCACCTCTGACGGGATATCAACCGATCTGCGGTAGGCGACCCCGGACCATTAGGCAAAGCCTGTTGTCGTCCTCGTCTGTCGTAGTTGTCGTCACCACTCCCTCTCTTATCGTTTATCCGCCACTTCTCCCGCCGTGTCGACGCGTTAACTGAAAAGGGTGAAGCACGTGTTTCCGCGGGAAATGCTTTTTGCAAACCTCCCCTCCGAACAACGCAGGGAGTCGCCCGACGAGGCTTCGCGAGCCTGCTAAGTCCGTCGCCGCAATCCGCGGCACGTGCGTTTCCAAGACTCATCCCCTTCGTTCGTCGCTCGCGGCGACGTCGCGCGACGACAACGTCGTCGTCGCTCTCTCTCCCTTGCTCCTCAGCGCAGAAATCCTTTACCCGTCTTTCCCGCGCGCGGTTCGTTTACTCGTTCCCCGTGTCCCTTTCTCACCAAGTCGTGAAGAGGTGGCAGTTTCGATATCGACGCTCGCGTCGTTCCTCGAACACCTCTTCACTCCCGGATCGAAGGATTTGAGCGCGCGCTCAGGTAATTTGCGGCGCTCCGAGGTGCGCGCGGCGGCCGGTTCGTGCTCCCGCTTTAATACCCCGGGTGTGCGTACGGTCCGTTCTTATGCATTATGAAGGCGCCGGTGTGCGAAGCTTTACGGAGGATCCCCCGCCGTGTGGTCGAGAAAGGGAAGAGATTCCTCACGGAATAAAGCGGCACGAGTTAATTTTCGACAAAATTTCGAAACGGGAGAAGATTACGAAAAACTCGATCGGATTTAAGTGGATTGAATTATTCTGAGCAACTGGTTAAAAAAGTGTGTACTCGTGAAAAAATGTAAAAAAGACATGTTAAAACGTAAGTTAGTAGGAAAACACTTGGAAAAAACTTGGATCAAAAATCAAAATAGGCGATTTAAAAGTCGAGAAATATGAAAAATATTGAAACACATTGATACGAAGGCAACGAAAAGAAAACGACAGAAGCTTTTCAGGAATTTGGCGAAATGTGCAAATGATTCCGAGCACTGAAAGAAAGCTATTGTAAATACGTACATTGAATGTTTAACAAGAGATAATGAGAAATGAAAGTAATCGACGGCAGTTTGGTCGCGTAAAGCAACGTCGCGTCGCATTTGCAGATCAGACGGACCTAATCGACCGACCTAATTGAATCTCGTTTCGAATGCCCGACGCACAGGTAATTCTCGTTAGATCAGCTGCGCGCCGATGGTCTTTTTTGTTATTCATGGCGAACATTTTCGAGGAGGGCGCGCCCGTCCGGACTCAATCCTGTTCAAATTTCCGGCCTCGAGGCGCCTAAAGGAATTAACATTCGATCTCGCCCGTACACGATGGAACGCCTCGTGGGAGCCAGCGCGGCGTCCGACGCGAAAATTCTCATCGCTATACTCTCTCCCTTTCTCTTTCTCTCTCTCTCTTTCGTCGGGGATACACCGGTGATATCTACCGGTATATAAAACGCATCTCCATTCGGGGGGCGTGTGTGTATTAATTAAACAGGAAAATCGGAGAAAAAAAAAGTATCGCACGATACCCCGGCGGCGGTGTAATCTTCGAGACGCGCGCACCTCGAATTTCGGCGGATTTACGCGATGCGACCGTTGGATTATTAAACAGGTGCAGCAGCACGGGTTAGCTTCGGGGAACCCAGATTCCCCGAAGCTCGCATCGATTTCGCCGTGTGTGTGCAACAGCTTTTCTGTGTTACCAATTACTCTTTATAAATGCACATACGCGTACCAAATAATAATATATAAATCAATTTATCAGACGGTATTCGTATTAAATCGATATTAAATTTCTGCACGCGCAAGTTTTTATTTAATGTCGAACACAAAACGCAATTAACTCGTTTCACCTTCCACACGGCTAATGATCAAATATATAGTTAATATATCTTCGAAATTCGTTAGCAGAATATTTTTCGTTAATTCGTCGGGATTGAGGGGAATCGAGAGAAATAAAAAACAAAAAAAAATCGTTGGTCTCGCACCGGATAATAATTTTGATTCTCTTTTTATCCCTCTTTAAATTAAATATATATCGCGTATATATCGCGATATCCAGAACTTTATTTAAATCAGATCAGTATATCAAGACAAAACAAACAACGCGCGTGTTTTGTAATAACTTACTACGGTGAGACGCACGGGAAGAAAAAAATCTCATATAAATTTTTACATCTGACAAGCGCGCGCTTACTTTCTGATTTATTTTTTCCGCGATTCTAAGTCGAGAGAATCTACTAATGGACGACCCGCAATCAACCACGTAGCCATTCTTCTGCTCACGTGAGGTTTAATTTCTCTTATTAGTTTCACCGGACTGGGCGCAAATTGCGAGAGCGAAGCTGGCGTGATTCGACGGCATAATCCGCGGAATCGAAAGGCGGCGGGAGGCCATGCGTAATGGTAGCAGGCGAGATAATAGCACGGTCCGTAGGTCTGGTGTTAGGTAATAATGTTGCCATATCAGGGCATCGATTAGGCCCTTTAAAGCATCGGCAATCGAGCATCGCCGACCGAACCGAATGCCGGCTGCCCCTCATTATCCCGATTGTGAAAATTGAGAAATGATTATCGCGCGATTTGCGAGAAACTCGCGCGCGTTTATGTCCGATTAAACTCTAGATTACATCCGAGGGTGTAACATAATTTCTTATTCAAAATGTTCACTATTCATCGAAAATTTGTGATGAATACTGATAACATTAAACAACAATGTCGTATACATGTATGAAATGTTTATATTTCATAAAAAAATATATAAAAATTAATCTGTATTTTTTTTGTTAACGTTTTTCTTCTCGTTCTTTTTCTTGCAGAACCGTGTCTTTGAATTGACTCTTTCTAGATCTCTCAATCTTTCTCTCTCTCTTCCTTTCTTTCGTCTCTAAGGATCTCTCAAAGTCTACGTATCTGTCGCTGAGTGTGTACTAAGGATCTTTGGCTCGGTTTTCGGATTGGTGATAATCTGAAACTCATCCCTCAAACACGCACACGTGGCAAACGCGGTTGCCTCAACCACCCATAACCTTTAGCCCCCGATTACTCAAATTTGTTGCTCGCTGACACGTCGGCGCGGCTTAAGCAGAAGCGACGTCTGCCGTATCGACGTAAAGTGGGTGTTAAATATTTCAGCAATACCTGCCGAGCCTTGACTACTACTTACCGGTCTCAGACACGGGGAAACTTCCGTTTCATGGAAACGCAACGCTAGTCGAGCTTTCCAAAGTTATATCCCCATCGAGAAGGGGGGAAGACTAATTTGCGCGGTGAAAGTCGTCCCTGTCATCCTGACGACCTTTTCCCGCCGCGTCGCGAACCCTTCACTCTTCCGGAGCGAAGGGGAGTTCGAAGAGCGCCGACCTCGTCGCTTCGAGCGAGGGGGCTCTTCTTCTAAAAGCGTGCGCGAATCGCGTCAATTAGAAATCAAAGAGACGCGCGTCCCGCGAGAAATTTCCAACGCTGATGGGAATTCTCGAAGAGAGCAGACCCGGGAATGTTCGATAACTGTCTTATGACAGGAATAATTAAAAGGGTGGGAAAGTGCGCGCGCGCTAAGACGCGACGACGGTGACGAGACAAAGACGTTTCCGGATATAATAATTTTCTTTTTCGCGGTACGCGAACGCGCGCACGCGTTCGTGTTTCCCGTATATTAATGTGAATGAGCTATGAACGCCCATTCAGTGTACGTCGGTTGCACGAAACATGGCGGCGAGTCGAGGTTTGGAAGGATGGCTATTGGGACGTGGGGTGGCGAATGTGCGGTTAAACAGATTGACGGTAGAGATAAAGGTGAAACCGTTGCTCTGAACGAACGGTGAAACGGTATAATTAATGAAAGCTAATCCCCGTTGGGGGGATCATAATTAACCCGATTTCCGTCGTTGAGCGAGCAGTTGAAGAATGAAACGCGCGCAGTTACACAGGATGTCATTGGAATTCTCATTTCGCTGCCGTTATTAAGTATGTACGACACTTCGGGATTCTTCATGGACGTTCTTAACGGGGGGGAAAGGGAAGGAAAGAGTACGGCGACACTATGGCGCGATGATGGAACGGATAAGTTGAACGTAATTACGCGAGAAGTGGAGCGAACTCTCAAATTATCGGCGGCAGTTATTTTAAAGAGAGAACGCGCTCAGGATAAATTCCTACTTGACGCGATCCAAGTCAATTAAATGTTCCGTCAATCCGCTCAGTTCTTTTTTCTTTCTTGTGCTACACACGTTCAAGATAAAAAAAAATACACAACTAGAATAATTCTTACAAACAATATATATATTTTTCAAAGACAAACACAGACAGAACGGTTTACTCATTAAACAACTTTTTGCAGTTAATTAACTTGTCAACTTTGCTGCATCAGATCGATTCTCCGACAGTATACACTCGGGGTAGAAAAAGAAAACAAACGCGCGTGGCGCGTTTACCCTCCCTTGAGAATTACTCCGTGCCGTAATACGCTGCGACGCGTCGCGCGCGAACGGAAGTGCCGTCGGAAAAACTACGAAAGGCCGGGAAAAGCGACGAACGGGGAAGAAACAAAAGTGCGCAACAGTGTCGAGAACAGGGTGAGGTTTGTGTGTTTGTGTCGCCTCTTCCTCCCGTTCCTCGTCTCTTTCTCTCTCTCTCTCTCTCTCTCTCTCTCTCTCTCTCTCTCTTTGAAGCTGCATACGTTGCACGCACAACTTCCACGAGGCGCACAGATTGAAACGGGGGGAGCGAAACGGCGGGATCGAAACAGGGTGTACAGGGAGGCGGGGAAAGGTCAGAGGGAGATTCGCGAGTTATGAATTAACTGTCACCGCGTCTTTGATTTGTGATGTCTCTGCCGCTTCGTCGCCGCTACTCTCTTTCTCTTTCTCTCTCTCTCTTTCTCTTTTCGCGTTTCCTGACTGACACAATCCATCCCCCTCGCCGGCCCATCTCTCCAAGGTAATTCCTCTCTTTTCGGAAGACACCCCCTTTTTCCTGCTCTTCCTCCTGCGATTTGCCTCCGTTTGATTGATTGTGCTAGATCGAGCTCGATTTCAGCGAGCGACACCTCCATCACTGTCCTCTTTCTTCTGCAACAGCGACTTTCGTCTCTACCAATTTTACCCCTCGCTCTTTCTCTCTTCTTCCTTCTCCCTCCCTTCTTTTCGGCGCTTTGCTTGTTCCCCTGTCGACGGCGCTAATAACGGTGGTATTAACGTTCACCGACTTGTCGCTAATGTTCCCTCTCGCCTTGGCTTTCGTTTCCTCCTCGGTCTGGTCGATCTTACGGCGAGAAAGTTAACGATCCGATCTGACGCGCGTTGGATAGGAGAATTATTCGAGTATCAGCGGCCATTCGGGTGTAGACATTTTTCAGTCTGTGGAGAACTGTCATCGTCGCATCGATCGCGATCGCGACCGCTGCGTGCGGAGCAAAAGCAAATGTCATATAATTAATTTTTATTTCTCGAACACATCATCTCAAAGGTGTGTGTGTGTGTGTGTGTTCGAACTGCACTCGAACGTAATTGACACGAAATTTGGAAAGTACAAAACGATTGTTCGCAAAACCGTCTTCTCTTCTGTTTTCAAATTAGAAAAAAACGTGTTCCTGTTGAAACACTCTACGAGTATATACGCGAGAACAATAAAAAAAAAAGAAGAAAGCACGAACGAGTAATTAACATGCCACATGCCACGCGGACGAAAAATCTTTTTATCTGTCTATCGACAAAGATCACGACTTCTTTCGTGCCGCGAGAAGTATACGAATAGTCGGATAGCGTCCGGGTGAGGGTGCAAGAAGACATGATTGATAGCGCCGAGGTACGCCGCTTCGCGCGAAGTTTAGACTTTATCGGCGAAACTTATCGCCGAAGGTGCGAGAACGCCCCGCATCCTCTTCTCCCCATCCTGTCCGGCCGCGTCTTCGCCGCGTCAACCTGCGAAACATCCGCCTTTTGCTTCTCTCCCTTCCCGTGCGCGTTCTAATTAATTTAGTTAAGTAGTACGGTGAGCTTAAAATCGGCTATGAGAGACGCCGAACAGTTAATTTCTCACTACGATAAAACACCCTCGGCACATTCCGTGCGGGCAGGTGTGTCATCGGCAGGTTTTAACGCGGCGAAAATCGGTCGTATAAGTTCGATTCACGAGGCGTATTTACGCGTATTTGTTCATCGGCGCATCAGCGACGCGAAGCGTCGTTTCTCTCCACCCTCCCTAGTCTCCCGCCGTTATCGCGTCGAAACGTCGAAGACCGCCTTTCAATCTTACTAATGGAGACTTGGTTCTTTAATCGTAGGTAGTGCCTCTCATTGGATTTCGACTGTTCTTGATATCTTTCTCGTGTGAGCCTCGATTGACGCTGCAGCGGAAACCGGATTTTATCGTTTTCACGCTCGAGCGAGTAGAATGTACAGATGTGGCGTGGCAAACAGCTTCTTAAATAATTCAGAGCAATCAATACCGCAATTCCGAACCGATCGGGATGTAATTCCGTGAACAATGATAATTGTCAACATGTTGTGCCGATGTGCTTTGAATAACATTTAAATGAAAACGTATATCTCTCTGTAATTAACAATTACAACGAACAAAACAATCGGGAATACAGAAAGGACCGTTTAGTCGAGTAATTCTCAATGTTTCAGGCCGAGATTGATTTTTAATCGACGAAAAAGCTGTAATCAAAAGCTTTTCGAAACGCCGAGAAAGCGGACCGTCGCTGCGATCAAAATGACGGCTTGTATTGCTTTTATTCAATTTATCGCGTGCGTGTTTCTTTTATTTTCTTTTTTCTTCCTTTCTTTTCTCGCTTTTTGTCGCGTGCATCTCTGAAAATTGCGCCGTGCCGAAAAGTCGTCCAAAAACGCGGCTTTAATTACATCCATTGTCTTTTCGCAATAGTTCTCTGTGTTTTGAACGGGACATAAACAGAAGGGAACGCTGCAATTCAGAAGCGAAAGCCTCGGCCGGCTCGTTTAATGTTAATTACATGGCGCATAGCGCGAGCCGCCACACGGTACGGGAAGAGGAAGAACGAAGGAAAAGGATGGCGGGAGATACTCTCAAGATAATTCGATGCAATTTGTCCTGCAACCTCTGAAGGCTGAAAAGGGATAAAGGCTACTTTCTGCACTCGGCGACGATTATCGAGCGGTTTTAATAATTAATTTCATAACGACGTCGTTAAAGTTTCCGCCCGTCGCTGATGCTCAAAGATCAGTTTAATCTTGCCGATCTTCCTAAAGTTTCGCGCGCGCCATTTCGATTCGCGTGCGCGCGCGAGAAACCGTCCCTCGTCTTTTTCTTTTTCTCCCCTTGAAAAATATCTCATGTTATCCATAAAAAGATAATTGTTATCGCGCTGCGATCAATCACCCTTTTAAATTTTCACCACACCGTGAGATCTCTTCCGTGAAACTCTCCTTCACTTGCGTGTGTGAACATTTTTTCCAAAAACACACAGGTGAAGGAGAAGATTCTCTCGATTTCGAGCGAAATTGTGTGGCGCGCGAAAATATCGCGAAATTTTTCTCTCTGTCCGCTGCAATTTGTTTCGCGCGATATCCGCCACAGTTCGATGTGCTATCGAGATGATGTTGCACTCGACTCGCGTATCCTTATATTTTTACTATTTTATCGCGCTGATTACTTACAATCTGATATCGAGCGAAAAAACTATCCATCGATCGATCTTTTCCTGTAATTCTCGTCTCGTTAGAGACGCACATTACGGAATTTAATTTTCCCGATGATTACGCGTCTGTCAACAATTCCCGCGACTCCGAACTCCCGGCTTGAACATTAACCGGAAATCGATGCTCGTTCGCAAAGACACGTGCCGGGAGCACGACGCCGCTCAAGACGACAAGTTAGCCCCTACTTGGGGGCCAAAAAGGGTGGGAAGCGGAACTCTCGCGAGCGAAAGAGGGGTTTCAGGGGGAAATAATGCGAGTGCTGCTGTAGAACGGTACCCGACGAAATTACAATTTGGGGGATGTAATTCTGTCCCGGAGAAATGGCCTCCACATACCGCGCAACGGGGAATCGGATGACGAGAGGGGCTGGGAAGGGGGCAAAGGGGGACAAAGTAGGCGGAGAAGCTGGAGGTGGGAGAGATTTATCAACAGCTCGTTCCGCACTAACTAGACGCCGGAAACTCGAAAGATATTGCATCAGCGAGGCGATGATAGCGCCACGACGACTGGCATTAAATTGCATCCGGCCGTTGCAGGAATTTAGCCGCCATTACGGCATCCCTCGTTTACCCCCCATCGCCGTATGTACGCCTTCCTGCCACTTTCCGCACGCCTCTTCCACACACGGCGACAACACGGGTGCGAGCGGGTCAGCCGTTCCGGGGAACAGGCAGTCGCGAATATTAACTTGCTCTTCTAGTCCTTATCTGCTGACTAACGTGGCGATATTCTTAGCGTCACGTGATAAATAGCAGGGGAAGTAATAATCTTCGAATTGCAACTACGTAACGAGTATTGTCCAATATAATTGTTTTGCAATATAATTGTTTTACATCGGATTGTAACGTAACAAGCCTCTCCTCTCAGTAAATTACTCGGAAAGAACAATGTATCGTGACAATTTGTAAATTGAGTGTTAATTCCGTGTTAAAGCTTTTCTTAAAAGCTTATTGCGCGGAAAAAGAGATTAATAGGAGGGGTGGATGGAAATTAGCGTGTAACACGCTGCTGTTTCGCACAAGTAAACGTTTTCGTCGAACAACCTCGCGGCAGCAACCCTTCGCTTTGCGACCGCGAACATATATAGATCGTGCGAAATCGGAGTTCGGGACATTCCGTGCTTCAAGGGTTCCTCGTTTCCCCGATCCAAACTGCCAAATGGATAAATTACTCTCCTTCTCGAACGTCTTGGAAAACCCGTGCTACGGAGTCGCGTGTTCGCTCTTCATTCGCCGAGACCGCAACTCGGAGACTTCGTCGCGCTTCCGATTTCGCGATGTTGCGACGGAGAAAACAATTTTCCCGCCGCCGAGAAAATTGCTGCGAATCAGATCGATAAGCTTGAGATGACAAGTGTAATAACAAATATTATTGTAACACTCGAGAGACCGTATTGAAAGTGTTTTTTTCCGGCAACACGCGTCGTGTGATCGATAAACAACTCTCACAACAGATTACCAACGCAATCTTTTATGCCGACGGCGGAAAGCCTTTGATCGCATTGAGCTAAGCTCCCTGGAAATTAATGTGCCAACCTGGCCTGGGTTGCTACCATCACCCGAGAATCTCACCAGCAGTTGTAACGCGCGCAATTGCATCTGTAGAATCGCCCGTAATAAACTCTCGGCTTGAACTGAATTATTCGCAGAGTTGACTGAGTATATATATATATATATTTATTTATTTACGTATATTTACTCTCTATAATAACCGTTTGTTTCAAAATGTAAAGAGATGTAACGGGAAAGAAGAAAAGATGCGAGAGACAGACGGAAAACTGCGAATCGGCGAGAAATACATAATTTGCGCGCGATCGGAAGGGGAGAAGAAAAGGTTCGACGTGGCCGAAGGGGATTAAGGCGTGCTCGGAGATTGGACATGTAGAAGCAAAACGCCATCGAGTTATTCCCCACGAAGATTCATGAATGTTTACTCCAGTCGCGTCGTAAGTCCGTATACTTGGCGCGGGTGGGTATAGATCCTGTTTGTCTTCCTCTATAGCCGGTGTAAATCATTAGATTTACGGCCGCCGACGTTACATACGTACTCTCTCCGTATTTCGGAGTCGCGCTCGCTCCCGAGTTTACTATGTCCGCGACCATTCCTACCCGACACGGGTCTGTACTACCTGAGACGCGGTAGTAATAAGCTCTCCGGCGCGTGGAAATTGACGGATCGCGATCGATCGATCTTCATACGACGCGTGAGTACCTCCTCAAAAGCGACTATCACGCGATACTCGGGGGGTCATATCTTACCGTGTCGTGACATTCGTCGACGCAACACCGATTTTTTTTTTTTTTTTTTTTTTTTTTTTTTTTTTTTTAACGGAAAAGAAAAAACACGCGCGTGTATATAAGTTAAAGTTTTGCTATCACGCGACGCAAATTAACAGCGTATTACGAGCACGTCGTGTCGTGTTATTTATCTATCTCGCGGGAATGTGGAGCAGATTATTTCCGTCCGACAAGAGGCGCGATCGCGTTTTTGCGCGTACGTGTGTACACGTACGCGTGTGCTGCGAGGGTGCCGCTAATTCGTATTTAAAGCTTTATCGGACGAGCCAGTGCAACAATTTCACGGTTCACAGAAGCCATCCTGCATCCGGCGGGATCGCTGCCGCCGTTGCTCCCGCGTGGTTACTATTCATCTATATCGCACGGCCGTGCGCACTCAAGTTCCTCAAGTACGTACGAGTACTGGCGGTAGCAGTCACTTAGATAAGTACTTCTCTCAGGTATCTTCTGTATAATGAATGAACAGGAACTCTCGTCTGGACGGTAGATGTACGAGGGATCCTCTCCATCTTCTCTCTCTCTTTCTCTCTAAGGATTCTCTATACATATTATATATTCTCTTTTCTTGAAATAATTTCGAGTATATTCCTCTATATTCTAAAATCCTTTACCATTTTTTTTGTTTCGTATTGATTTACGTATCATTTTTCTACAAAAATATCTGTAGTTTTTATTTGCTTGTTTTCTTAAGATATATATTTATTAAAATCAGGATAATTCCTCTCATAAAACATGAGAAAGTATTTAAAGATTTTGCTGCTGTGCGCAATTAAGAACACAAAATGGAATATTTTAAAAAGAAAATATGACTCTCTTTAGACTAAAAGATACTACAATGTTTCACAACCAATGTCTTTTTCTCTTGGATTTTCTCTCTTTTTCTCTTTGTTTCTTCCGCTTAAAAGAATCAACGGGGTCGTAGTCATTCAGAGTTCTTTTTTTTTTTTTTTCACCTCGGCGTTTCTAATACGCATCAGCCTATTGGCTGCAAGCGCTCCGACTCTCGCTCGACAGCATTTCTCCTCCTCCACCCTCCTCTTTATTCGCCGGGGCAGCTTTATCCCCGCCGCCGTTGGATGCAATTTTAATCCCGAATTCCAAGAAAATTACCTTGCCGTCAGAGCTGTTTAAGGGGGTACTAGATGAGATTGCCTCTGTTACCTGTCAGCCAGCTTGACATATACTATATTATGCAGCTGGCTGTTCGAACTAGTCTTGAGATTATTCTCTAATTTAAATTTCTATTTTCCTTTCGCACAACCGCGCGCAGCCACCGTAAGCTGAGAGCGTTTTAACGGGGGAAAAGGATGAATTTTAGAGAGCCGCAGCTTCAAACACACTTCCGCAAACAAATATAAGGGCGATCGGACGGGCCGCGCGTAGAGGTTGTATTTTCCGATGTTAAATTTTTTAATTGTATGTGCGCGTATATTATTGTAACTACAAAAACTTTTCGCTTTTGTCGGACGAAACAAAACCCGCGGCAGTTGTTAGTTACACGAGTTATAATTGGCCGCTAGAACGCGATGCATACGTTCGTATATACATGTATCATTCGTATGGATGTTACATATAGATATGTATAACATTATGACGAAAAACAAATGCCCACCTACCTGTAACGATGCGCGGGGAATCGCGTCCCCGGGCAACAAAAGGGACCGCATCCACGTCGGTTAAAGAAAGAATGGTAAGGCTAATGGATCGACAACGCCGGGCAAAACTGTTGTTTATTTACGACCAAGTTTTTGTTTATTTCAACAACGATGAATCCTCCCCCAGTGATTGCGCTATCTTCGCTGCGGAGAGATGGTAGAGAATTCTTAGAGAAATATTCAGAAACTCTTCTCTCTCTCGGGAAGTAACTTTTCGATATCAATTCGCTGCGCGCGAACAAAGGCGATGACTCCTCTCTTGCAATATAACGGCAATATAAAATCGACGATGAGACGATGCGTTCAATAATGAAAACGTACAATGTTTAATAATAATAGTAACAATAACGACTTTATTGCCACATACATAAATAACTGGACATGGCCGATGTACAGCGTACAAGCTGGATCGCAATCCGATCCGGTTGCGTCAAACTACCGTTCGCATTCTCACACGCCTCGCGCTCTCATACTGAACTTTCTCTCTTTCTCTCTCTCTCTCTCTCTCTCTCTCTCTCTCTTAACGGGCGACATCACGCGCAGCCCGATGCAGCCGTCGCTCTACTCACAACAACGCTTCTACTTTTTTTGTATCGGGGCACGGGGGAGAGGAGGAAGGGTGAGGGTAAACAGACACCGCGTTTTAGAAGTAAGCGATTTGCGAGGAGTAATCACCCTGAAAGGATCTCCCCCGCGCGATCCCCCGTGTGTGCGGACTTGCGGGAGCTACCGACGATTTTGCCTACAAGTGGTTTTACGCCCACGCAAGGCGTGTACAGAAGTACTAGAAAGTATCGAACGAAGGATGCGGCGAAGGTGCTACAACAGGATGGGAACGAAAACGAAAAGCGGGGGAATATCGAGGATCTTTTTATTCGATTTATATCGGGCACCGCGCTCGACGGCGCGTTTTATTTGTGCGCAACGACTTCTCGGATTCGTACCTTTTTTTTTTTTTTTTTCAAATCTGTCTATTTATTTGCACAGTGTCAACGTCGCGCCTGCGTCTCGTATTTATTAGCGCCGAACGCGGTCGCCCGAGTTTTGCATCTCTCTTTTTACACAATCTCGTCTCGAACTTAAAATACGAAGTTTGCAGCGTTGAACGTTCAGCGCCAAACGAGCGGAGATGAGAATTCGATCCTTCGAGATGCGCATCGCGCGCGTGCAGCGTCGACGACGAGTGTGTCAGCGTACATACAGTTAGTTTTCACTTCGCGTGCGCGAATAATGTAAATTTCTTCCGTTTTGTTGTTTTGTAATAAATAACGTTTTTTGTTTTTACTTGAATATATTTGTGTTATCGACGCCGCGTATCTCGGAAACTAACTGTACGATCTTGTGTCCGCAGTACACCACAGAAATCCGGTCCCTGCCGGTCGGCGAATCCCCGATGAACGCTCCTGAGAGATTCTCCGACACACCGTCGGGGAAAATGTACAAGTTTGAGCCGAATCCGCCAAACAAGCGAGCGGCGCCTGCCTCGGAACGCCGAGGGAAACATCGCGCGCGCATGACATCAACACGCACAAACACACAAACATACAAACATACACACACACACACACACGACAACTTTAGCGAGAATCGCCCTTTCTTCTTTTCCGTGCGTCATGCTGACCAACGGCGCGACGCGGGAGAAAAAGTTGAAAGGGAAGACTTCGCTGAATATGTCGCTCCGAGGATATATTCTTCTGAAGAGGGAATTTTCCGAATGCCCGCGAATCCGAGGGAATTTTTCCGGTCAGTGGTCAGGATCTCGCGAGAATTTTTCTTTGTATACGCGCGCAACACACACAACAGGACGCGCGTTCCCCGTCGCGGAGAAAGCGCTTGATGCGCGTTTATTCGCACATCTCCAGATGCGGCTGGATGGTTCCTCAAGAACGAGTGTAGAACATTCTCAAGAGAGAAACTGACGACTTTATAAGTACAAGATTAACTTGCGATTATTTTCTTACGCGAACACTCGATTGAACCTTGACTGAATCGTAAAAAAAAAACAACATAAGAGACATCGTCGCGCAACAAAAATATAATTAACGTTTAATTAATTCACAGACGCCGCTCGTTTGGCAACCAGATCAGACTCCCAAGTATAGATTCTCAAATATAACGCGTAGCACTTGAAAAGCATCACTAAAAGCCGCTTATCGGCCGCTCACCGCATTTTGTCGAAAAAAATAACGTGCGTCGAGAACAATCAATTTACCTTAGGCTACGTCGACCGTGTTTTCTTCTCGTCACAAGGCGCCGCGAGTAAAATATCCTGACGCACGTCGCGCTCGACGTCTTTGCCTTCGTTTGGCGCGGTGAATTTTTTTTTCGTTTGATATCGTATTTGTAGTGTTCCAATGAAAGGCCTCGTCCTCGATCGCGCCGATCGCAGCACGGTCTTCTCTTCCTTTCCTCTCTTAACGCTAATCACCGCGACTCATCACCACAGTAATGTTCGTCACGATTGCCTAAACAAATATTTAATCGCGATACACCGTCGCGATACACTCTAACCCGAGTTGTGTCATATTAGCAAATCGACTTGTCGGCCTGACAACTACCCTCCGGCCTTGCGAGAAACAGTTTGCCGCTCGCGCACGCACACAGTTGATAGATGCTGGTCTCCCTTTGACTCTGATGAGCGGACGAGGATGATCTGCCCGTGTGCTGCTGTTGCTCCCTGGACGAGTGCCCCTGCACCGGGATCGCCGTCTTCAGACCCTTCATGTAGACGGACTTGGCGTCGAGCCGGATGGCCCCATGGGCGCTGTGCAGGTTCATGTCGGTCAGACAGGTCGCCGAGATCTCATTCGCCCAAGACTCGATCACTACTTGCTGAGGAGCGGCGATCTTCAACGATCTCGTGGCTGACTCGAGCCTGCGGCGTAATAAAAAAAAAAAAAACACACATCGCCATGTGAATAATTGTTTTTGCAAACGTTATACTAATATTTACTTATTCTTCTAGTTTTTGTACAAGTTCGAGACTCTGTAATTTTTAACTTGTAAGCAAGTAAAATTATATACAAAAGTTATGTAAAGAATACTTAATTTCAGAAGTGGAAAAATATGTAAACATTTCATTCGTTTACGCAAACATTCGATTTTAACTCTGATCCCTGCATTGTTAAATTTCTAATTTTCCGCTTGCGAGCGCGAGCAAATGTAAACGTGTGTGTTTTCGGTAACGCGATTGAGAGCAAAACACGGATAAACCGCGTTTATAAACATTGGCCGATGAGCCGCGGCGGCACGTACATACTCGTACACCTCAATTTCACTGCATTACGTTCCAACAATGACGCGGATTACACCGTAAATCTCTGATGTGCCCGTAAACCATCGTATTATATCCAAGTATTCCGGCAACGGAGGTAATATCTGTATTGACTCTCGTGGCCCGAAGTCGAACTCGCGCGCAATAATCGATTCTCGCTTCCGCGCGCGCGGAGATGGCGGTGGTCCACGATTTCGTCCCGCCATCCCGCTCTTTTGCCCGCACTTTCCGCCACCTTATTCCGCCACAGTCTTGCTCTTCCACCCTCCTACTCTTCCCCCTGCCCTCCCTCCTCTCGTCCCATGCCTGCCTCTTCGAGAACTCGTAGGATCCGCGGTATTTCATATCTGGCGCAAATCCAATCCTATGAATATAATTTTCCGCGCGAGCAAAGTTTTATTGTAATCGTAAATCCGTCCGTAAATTGCCCGGCGCTATCAATAACCGCGATGTGGCGGTACAACTCCGTTCCTTCTGCGCCTCCTCTTCTCCTCCTTCTCCATCTTTCCGCCCGTTGTTCCGTCTTCTCTCTTCCCTTTGGTCGTCACCGTTCGCAAGAACCTCGATCTCTTCGTAATACACCGCGTAGGTGACACGAGGACGAGAGGACGACGACGCGGAGTGAGAGGGTTTAGAAGAGACCGTGGAAGAGCTCGCTCGGGTGTGTGGAACGACGATCGGTGGGAAGAGAAGTCGGCCATTTCCGACGAGGAAACGACTTCTTTTGCGAAGAGACGAAACGTCGCTACAATGCGATATTATTCGGTCGTATACGAACGAGAAGGAGATCGATCGGCGTCTCATATCGTTTATTATTAGCCGACGCGCCGCGTTCCTAAAATATATTCGCGCAACGACCTATGAAATTTATGATTTTTCCCGGATAGAATGCAGTGTGTGTGTGTGTGTGCGAGCGCGCGCGCACTGACGGACTGTGAACTATTTTTGCGACTCGTCCGATTTAAAACGCTGTTTGACCCCGCTCTGTTAAACTCCATACATAGCCGTCGGACTACATTTTGGTAATCGCTACTTGCCGCAGTATTAATTATGTGTGCGAACGGAGTACATGCATTTTCATGCAGTCGAGATTCGTACAATGAATATTTACGATCGCAAATAGTTGTGTAATTGCATTGTATTATTTGAACAGAATAACATTTAGAGACTGTATAAATAATACGCGCAATCGTGAAAATAACAATACGCACACAAATAATCAGATATATAAATTTGCTAGAAAAATCTAATTTAGAGCTAGCTTTCGTTGATCCCGCAAGTTTGTTCTGACGCACAAAAATGTGTGATCTCTCTCTCTTTTTTTCTCTCATCGAAGAATTATATATTTATGAATAATAAAATTTTTACCTGAGACCGCGACCCGATTCTCCCCTCACTATCGGAGTCTGCACGCTACCCTGAAAAACTGCACCTCCGTCACCGGTCACCCTCAATATTTCCGCCCCCACGATGACCTGTTTCTTGTCCGCGGAGAAGAGCAGTCCTCCTTGAGGATCTGTTATTCGGAAGCTCCGGGACACGCAGTCGACGCGATCTTCTCCTGAAAGCAAAATCCAACCGTTTAACCTTGTGTTTAGAAAAAAACGCGAGTTGTATGAAAAAAAAAAAAAAGAAAGAAACAGACTGTTACACTTAAACTATCCTTAAGTATGGACTCACCGACTGTTAATCGCGCGAGGAGCCGTCCGTCGTGGGATCGCGCGGACGCCGTAAAATTACTCCACGATTCTAGCACCAGGTTTTTGCCTCTTCGAGATCTCAAGCTGGAGGCCACAAGAGCGTCTAACACGGCAGCTTGACCTCTTAGCTCGATTCCCCCAGGCACCACTTTTAGCGAACCGATACCTTCCTGAAAGAAAAGGAAATGACTGTCAGGACAGGGAGGGGGAGAGCGAACCATCGAAACTTTCTAGGGTCTCGCTATAACGTGGCCCGATAAAAATAGAGCCGAACTCTTCGTCGGGATTTATTGCTCATCCCCCTCTCTCTCCTCCCTCTTGTACATCCATTCTATTTTCCATCAAATTGACAGCTGACTCAGAGACTTTTCGTATACTCTATAAATTTCATTTCTCGGCCGAGAGAGAGAGAAACGCGATACATGTATTTATTTATATCACGTTTCTCTCTGGAGAAATAATTCTTCGATTATAGTTCTTCCTATAGAAAGAAGAATCCGTTACATTTACCGCGTATGATATGAGTCATCGAAATGAAGAACGGAGACGATAAGACAGTGTGTAATAAACCAAGACCGATCTAAGACGCTTCCTGGTGTATATCGTTTTGCCGCGCAAAGCCGGAATTTATTAAAATCGGACCGCGCGCACGTCGGAAAAGCCTCGTAATATCGATATCTTCAAGATCGAGTGAGCGCCGCTTCCTCGTCGTACCGCTCGTATCGTAAAATAAAATAATATACTCCATTACTGTGTCGGGTTTCAGCGTGGCGATATTAAGTATCGACGGCACCCGCCATTATTGCCACTTCAGACGGCTGAATTATAAATACGGCGATGAGCTACGTGCGGGGTTACGCGCGGTGATCCATTGTGCCCGTTCGTTTGAAATATCTGCCGTAATATCCGAAACAGTGGCGTAGGCAGAATTTTATTTTACTGCGGGATATCTCTCTTTCTATTTCCGTTCTTCTTTCTCTTTCTCCTCACGCGAACCCACCCTCTGTATCGAGCGAAGGAGGATGGCGGCGGCCGCCCACGGAGTTTCAGGACGAAAGGAGAAAAACACTATAAAGTAGACACATTGCGCGTTTTGCATTCATCTCGTAAACTTTGGCTGCTCTCTCCCACCTGAGGGACTTGCGCGGAAAGTGCAATTTTGCATTTATGAAATAGTCTTAGCCGCGCGTATAATTGCGATCGAACTTTCGATACATGCGGCTGGCGTGAAAAGAAGACGCGCGCGCGCGCACGCTCGACAGAAAACGCGAAAATAACAAAATCGTATTTTTCTCTATATCTCTTTGCGAGATTTTATATTAATTGTTAAAAACTTACAAATGTAAAAATCTGTATCTCGTTTGAACGTGGCGATTATTGAAGTGAAAATTACGGGGAAAAATAGAATTAATCAGAATCAAACTTGAAGCTCTTCTTCACTGTTGCGTCAGTCATTTAAAATACAACTGTAAAATCGTCGAAAATGGTCCGGAGTTAAATTCTCATAGTGGATATCGTGCGCGTCAATGTGTGCGAAAATGGGTTACACATCGCTCTTTAACCTTTTGCGCGCGTGATATGAGCGTAGTTCGACAAAGCAACGGCCCGTCGATTGCATTCTTCATGTTAACGCACGTGAACGTATATACGCGCGGGCGTATTTTAATATCGCCTCGCGAAAAGCGAGAATATATTTTTGTAGCGAAGCCGGTCGCGCGCGCGCGCACACACACACATTTGCGCGAAACGTCAGAAACAATTTTCCAACAGACATTTAAGCTTGGCAAATTTCCATGTCGCCGTCGTCGACCCGTCTCGTTGCGCGTCTTTAAAATACTCGTTGCGGTAAAACAGTCCCGTCTTCCGTCCACATTGGTTTCCGATGATTGGCCGCTCGATCGGAAGCAATAGCCACCGGTCTCTGTTCACTTATTATCACAACCTGGAAAGAAGAGAGTCCACGGTTGCCCGAACTGTGGTTTAACCTCCGTTCGAAGAGCGAACTCTATTTCGGGGTCTTTTTTTTTGTTTTAGCCGAACATCACGAGACCGAATATTTGCACACACACGTACACATCGCGGCGAAACGATAGGGATACTAATTTCCGCCGCTAATCGAGATGCGAGAAGCTGGTGGGACGACAGTTTAATTGTCGCAAATATACGACGGCTCTTCTGACTTGGAATTTAATTCTGTCTCGGACATGTATTTTAAGAGAGAAAAAAAAAGAAAGAAAGGAGAGATCTAAATCATACTTGTGTTTTCGGGCAAATAGAATAAATGTTTCACGTCCACTGCGAGGAAGCAAATAATTTTCCGAGAAATATCGTCGAGATAAATAACAGTAATTTTCATTAGAAAAAAAAGAAAACTAACAAAATGAAAATTGTTCTTTTTATTTTCGTGTTTCTCGTTGAATTAGCAAACTACCGTTGAGTTTTTCACACGCTGCGCGCGTGTGTACAGACTTCAAATATTCGCACATCCCACATGTTTAATGATTAAATAGACATGAAATTTTGAACATTCAATCGCAAAATATTTTATACTACGCGATATATATATGTGTGTGTGCATACATGTACTACATATATGTATATTCACTCATTAAATATAACATTGAAATAGGTGATTGAAATTAAATTATCATTTTGCATAGATAATTACATTAAGCAAATGAACAAATCTCACGTAGATCCTTTAATAACCTTTTTATACGGTTCACATATATTTCGCTAATATTATAATAAGTATTGTGTCTTCGGTGACCGATACAATTGCGCAACTTGTCATTGTGCCGCTGTAAATGTTGGGATTTCACGGAAAACACGCGACCGCCAGATTTCGCCAAGTGCCAGTTGCGAGTTTAAATACTCATTCGTGGAGTTTCCCGGTATCAGCCCGGATGCGATCCACGACAGAGAAGTGGACGATGCGAAAGAGAGAGGAGAGAGAGAGACGGGTGGTTGCCGAGCCAGCGGCACTCGATTAGCCAAATCGTTCGGAAAACGATACGATCTCTTTGCCCTCTACTTAACCGTAACCGTAAACTCCAATAGCGGAGAGCGAGCGAGGAAGAAACAGAAAAGAGACACGATCATGTGGAGAAAATGAGAAGAAATGTGGAACGCGAGAGAAACGACGAAAGAGAAAGAGAGAAAGAGGAGAGACTCGCAATGGAAATGGGGAAAAAAAAACGCAAGCGCGAGAAAGCGAGCAAAGAAAGCGAAAGACGAATGAGAGGAAGAAAGAAACCGAGACTGAAAGAAAGAGAGAAAGAGTAACTACGGCTGCACCTGTTTCTAGGAATCACCAGACGGTCTTGAGAAACCTCCGCAGTCGAAAGGGGATCGCCCAATCGTGGTGGTGAGAACGAGCGCGGCAGTAGTAAAAGTAATCTACCGTCAGACAGGTATCATTAAGTCCAAGGCTTTATACCCTTTTTATCTCGTTGTCTGTCGACCGTTGATAAGGGGATTTAAGCGACAATAAAAAATATCGAACCTCTTGGTCCTCTTTTGCAGCGCAAAAACACGATATTTTTCTCGAGCCCTTCGTTACATTTTTGGAAAAGAGATAAAAAAAAAAAATCAAACATAACAAAAATCCGCGCGGCTAAATTTGAAAATTAAATCGCTGCACGACCATATTTTCTTCTCGTATCGATGGCCGTCGCGACGCCATCAAGTATTTATCGTGTCGGAAAATTGCGGATTCGTCACGCTTGGTGGCGAAAATTGCACGATGTGACCGCGATTAACAGATTTTCCGGGCGTGCCGAAATCAATTCGCGCGGCACTCGGACGAATTTATACGCGCCGCGTTCGGGAAAAAAGAGCTGTTTCGCTTTGTCATCTCGGCAACGCGGTTTCTCGCACTTGAATTCTTCAGATTTTGGAATAACGAACGATTCGCGAAGAGAGGAAGCGAAGGAGCGAGACGGTCGGTTGCGGCACCGTAATGAAATCCAAATAACACCCCTTGTAAGCGTATATCATCGTAACGACGCCTCGGCTCGACGTTACTCGGCTGGTCGTCGTCCATAAATTAATACAAAGCGCGTTATTTACAAGGATTACAAAGGCGTTCCGTCTCCGCCTCGCTCTCTCGTCTTCCCTCTCCACCTCTTACGATCTTTTTCTTTCTCTCTTCTTCTTTGATCCGACTTTTTCTTTCGATTTTTCATCGAGACAAAGGTGAGACATGCACAGCTAAAAAATCCCGCTATATATTCTTCTAAAGTAGCACATGTCTCGCGGAGAATGCCTTATTTTTGTCTATTATACTTTTCTGTCTTCAGTTCGATTGGCATCACCACGCGAACAATTCGTCGGGACCGTTTCTCGTATTCGAGAATCGGTCGGCACACGCGAGCGATTGATAAAATAGAGGGAACAGAGAAACCTGAAAAAACAAACCGTTTTCAGAGAGAACACGCACTTCTGAAATTCAAATTTTTACGAGCATAATTGCTTACGATCCGTTTTCTCGAATAATTTCGCGTTTTATTGATGTGTTTTTCTAACAAATTTAATTCGTTTCTATCCTAATAAAAATCTAATCAGATCTCAACAACATATTATCGCGACTGTTTTATGTTTTAAAACTATTCGGAGAAACTGGAGAGTCATTCACAAATTTCTGCGAAGCGTGACCCGCTTTATTAATTTTATTCAACAAAAATTATTTTTGAGATTCCGGGGGATGCGTTCTCGATATTATTTCAAATTCCGCCGAAAAGCAACAGCGTACATCCAAGAATATATTTTCTAAATTGCTTTAACATAAATTTACATCCGTATGAAATTCACGCCAGTAAGCGCAGTCAGATTTCAACTCCGATGAATTTCGTTTCCCCGCAGATGAATAGAAGTCGGGGCGCGTTGAAGCGAACGCCATTTTGGTGAACCGATTCGCGTGAACATCTCATTTCGCGAAGGAGTGAAAATTACATATCCGGCGAGTATCGCGTTCCTTTGCTGACACGCCGGATTGCGAGAGGAAGAAAAAAACTATCGCGAAACAAAAAAAAACATTCTCCACCTTTAATTAAACCGTTATCGATCTTCAACACTGCACGAGAGTGCAGTATCGACGATGATTCCTATAAATTACGCGCAATTAATTCCCGCGCAGTGTGCATGTATCGCGTCTCCCTGCTTTTAATTACACACAACTGCTCGGAAAGAGGTCGTTATCAAAAATAATAATCGTTAGTCCCTACTCCGTGTGTGTGCGAGCGAAACACGCGTTAGCATTCGCGTGAGTTTGCGCGACCGCAACGTTGATGGGTTAACCCACACAATGCGTATACTTTCCGTGACAGACAGCCGTACGTTTCTCGCGCTTTCACACGTACGCGCGCGCCGCGGATGCGCGCCGCCGCCGCGCCGTAGGTGATTATATACATATGCACGTGCGCGAGCTATTACATATATGTGCATATATACATATGTGTATATATATATATATATACACATACACACGTGTGTAACGCCACGCTAATGCACCTCACGTAATTATCCCGAGCCGGACCGACTACGGGAGTAGAGTCACGCCTAACTTCTGCGCCGCGAGTAATCCGACTCTGAACCGACCTGTCATCGTCTCCTCTGCACACCTCGGGGGAATGCCCGGCGAATAAACCCCCCTTTGCCGGCCATAACCGAATCCAAAGTCTATTCCCTTACACTCTCTCTCTCTCTCTCTCTTTCTCTCTCGCATCACCTCCCCGCGACATCGCAATTTCGTGTTATTTTACCGCGACGATGCGGGGATTAAATGGTGGCCTCCCGACGACGCGCCTTCTGAGGATTAACTCGCCGCGTTCCTGGACGACTTCGTTCAGGTCATTATCGCGCGCGTCGCCGGCGAAATCGACAGGAGGATTATTCGCTCCGGAGCGATGTCGTGTGCGTGTGTGTGTATATATATATCGGGTATTTTCCGTCCCGCTTGCGAACGAAGGTTAACACACGCGTCGTGAATTTCCGCGACGTTGATAGAGCGTCACGTTTCGCACACCGTTTTGTCGTCGTCCGCTCTGTCCCCTTCCCGCTAATTTGAGTTAATAATTCTTGATATATTATACACGAGCCATATGTACAAAACTCTTGAGCACACAAATGAAGCAAATTACTATTAAATATTAAATCAAGTAGAGTAATATTTAAAAAGAAAGTAGACACACAAATGCGAGAAGTAGACTCAACTGGTCGTTGAAAATGTTAACCGGGGTCTCGGCTACATTTATCCACGCGACAAATGTTGACGGAACGAGATGAGGAGGTAATAACGGCGCGTTAAACAGCGTGCAAGAAAGCGTGTCGCGTAACGAACTGTCATCGTGAAGAGTTTCCCCTCCGGATTATTTTCCTTTTTTCGGAGATAACGAGCGAGCGCGTAGCGCCGCAACGGATGAGCTGACTGTTTTATTTACAATTATATAGATACGTATATATATGTATATATATATATATACGTATATATATATTTTTACACTAACGGCAACAATTATATAAAGACGAGACGGCCCTCGGGGCATCATTAATGCCGTTGCGCTTCTATTTTGCGAGATCCTCCCTTGTAATATTCCCGCGCCGCTTCTCTTCGCGTCGTTCATTTTTTTTTTTTTTTTCAGCTTCGATATAATAATTCATTGTACTTGGCGTCCTTCTATTAACGTTCGTCACTCGAGAGGTCGCATTCAAATGAAAATCTCCCGTGAAATTTTCTCTCCCTTATAGATCGGTGCGGTACACGGCTCTTCCGCGGATTATGCGATATACTATCGGAGTGAGCGGAGAAAAAGAGAAAGAGAGAGCGAAGGTATAGAAACCTATAACCCCAATCTGGCATGCGACGTAGAGAACTGCGGGATCGGCGAGCGACGGTTCGAAATGGGAAATCGATAAAAACGCCGCGACGTCTGGCGTAATGCGACTGTCGAATTTAAATCTTCGCCGTGGCGATTTTTGTGGGACAAATATCGCTTTGTTGACTTTTGGCTCGCGGCAAGCCACGCTCGCGATCGGCGGATATGGAAAAGCGGAGTTACGCGACACGTGGGGGAGCGAGATCTGAATTTATAGTTCATCGCGAGTGATTTGAACGCGCATGTGGAATATATTTCAAAAATTGTGTATTTCTTTTGCTATTTTATGCCGCAGTTTGTGCGACAAACGCAACCGAACTATAATTGATACAATTTTTGATAAAATACCCAATATAATAATTTCTGATTGCGCAAATTGATAATTTTTTGCGCGCACACGAAATGGAGATGGAGATGGAAAGACGATCGGTCAGTAATAGCAATTGCTCGTAGGAATCTTCATCATCGATTGATAAAGTATGGATTCTCCTTCATGGGAGGTTCGTACCAAGCCGGTCTCCCGTGGCTTGGTGCGAAATCCCTGGAAACAATAAACTTGTCTGTTCGGCCTTCCACACGAACCGACCTATAACCGCCACCACTAACGTACTACGGCACTGCTATACGTTCAAAATTCATGGCGCTATGCCCGCTATATTGCACTTGCACTTGGTGGCTAGGTGGCTATAATGGATATCCTTTAATACTAACACACCGTATGTACGTAACGTACACAAGGAGCCACTTGTGCTCGCACACACACACACACACACATATACACACATACATTGTATACACATGTACGACATCTGTAACAAATTTTTGTCGTAATTGTCAGCGTCGTCAGTAATTATATCAAGAAAAATGTGTTTGATCGTAATTATCACGTCAGGAAAACCATAACAGTCGTAGTTTGATTTCGTGAAATTTAAATCGGAATACAATTTTCTTCTCGGGTATATTTGAAACAGTCTACAGGACGCAATAAAAACGCACAGAGAAGAAATCTTACCGCAAATCGTGATGTTTTTTTCACGAGAATATCGATGTCATATGAAGAGAAAAAGAGAGTGAGAGAGACAGAGAAGAGAGTACTTTGCATGCGAAGATCTCACGGAGACGCGCGCGCGAATGTGCAACATAACTTGAGTGCGAGTGTTCATTTGGAGACATGAATCTCAATTGATTCCGTGTGGAAAGCACACTGCGCGAGAGAGGAGAGAGCCACCTAGCGCGAGTGCGGCAACGGGGATAAAGGGGGGGGGGTGAATGTGCAATATGTATCTTGGCAGGGGATGTAGGAAGGAATGTATATATACAGGTGAATTCTCTATGGATACACAAGGGTTATAGAGGGTGAGGTCCCGCAAGCGATATTAGGTGGAAGGGAGGCATCTGTTCGCTACGGCTGTGTATGTGTAAGCCGTTAGTGCCAATATAGCGTCCGTATACCACCCCGCCAGACATAACGTTTCGGGAGCTGTGTATTATATATTGTCCGTAATCGAAGATCTCTCTCCCAAGACCTGTCCACTTGATGGGAATGTCGAAAGACGCTCCTCTCCCTCCTCCGAAATATTGTAGTGTGACACTCGAGCGCGACAATTGCGACCCGATCAAAAACAAAAAAAAAAACCGCTTATTTTTGCGTCATGAAAATGCAAGCACAATCGATAAAATTCTTTTTTAACCGCACACGCGAGAAACAAAAAAACTCGATTCAACTTTGCATTTGCATCGCGCGACGAAAAACAGCTGCATTAAAAAGTAACGAGACGAAAATTCTCGGATCGTATAAAATATAGAGTTCATTCAAATTGTAAGAAGATTAGCAGTCGAGATATCGAGCGCGTGGTTTAATTTATATATATATATATAAATTATTTATATATATATATATATGTATATAAAACAATATAGTCTGCGTTTTTAATGTTGTCAAGAGAAATTATTCGCGCGATGTATCTTTTCTTTCGTGTCGTACTGCGACTAGTTTTAATTCGCGAACAAATACATCGCCGCAAAAAATGATATACTTCGCTATATACGCGCGATTGTTAACACAATCGCCAACATCGATGAAACCGGACTTCATTAATAATGCGCTCCCGATTGAGGAGAGCTCCTTAATTAATTCCGCCAGGGCGAAAGTTTCGCTGTTACGGGAGCAAGGCGGTTTTTCTTAATTGAGAAAAATGATTTAATTTCTTCGCGGTATCGTTCGCGGAATGAAGGAGGAAGACGTCTCGGCCGAGGGCGGTTGGCCGAGATGGGATAACTCAAGAGTGAAAAGAGGAGGCGGCGGGTGGAAGGGCAGACTCACATCAAATATGAATAGTCCGAGAGGATGGGTGGATAAAGACGGGGAGAAGTACGAGGGAGAGCATGAAATATTTCCCCGTTTCGCATCGCGCTTTCATTTGCCTACGAGCGTATAGAAGCGGAAAACTTCTGGATGTATCAACTAACTCTCAGAGTTTCCGGCTTGCTCACTACATACAGACTCTCATCGCCACTGTGTGGCCTTACGTCGATTTTTTTTTTTCTGTTTTTACGTAACGCAAGTGTTACCAAAAATCGTGTGTTTTACAGGAAGTTCCAGATTCCGCCGTGCGAAACCAACATTTTATTCAAACTTCATCTCACGGCGAAGCTTGACTACTTCTTTTAAGAGAGAACGAAAATACTGTTGCAATTATTTGCAGAAGATATTGCGAACGACTGCGCCTTTGCTCTTGCGAACGTTCGTTTTTTTGCGCCGCCATATACGTACGACGGCGCAAAAAAACGAACGTTTGCAAGAATAAAAGCGCAGTCATGCGCATCACGGTATTTTAGAGCGTTGCACTTCTTGCCGCTGCGGTTTTCGCAAGAGATGTTCTTCGTTACCACTTTTTGCCTTCTTCACCGGAAATCGGTCCGTTTTAAATTGCACGAAAATATCGCGGCGTTTATATCACGTTTTATGCAATTTCAATTCGCTCGGTTGATCCGTTTTATGTGAGCCAAAATCCCATCCGCCTCTCTACACGTAAAATTTCAACGTGCATCGCGCTGCACAAAATCACGTTCTTACTCTAGCAAGTGAGTATGCGAAACTGCTGCGCGCAAAAGCCGTATCCTCTGTATCCTCGCCGCCGCAGACTCGTCGGGCGAATTTTACATCGCAACTTCCTACGCGAGATATTCCGGGGGTTTACGTCGATTACACGCCGACGACGGCGATGGGAGCGCGCCGGCGTCGAACTTCTCGCCGTGAATCGAAATCGCCGTAAATCGTCGATCCCGCAGCGCCCGGCCGCGCGCCAATAATTAACGCGCCCCGAACTCCTAATTGATTGTCTCGCTGATTTACAGAGTCGCACAATTAATCGGACATGAGTTATCGGTCGATAAATGAGAGTTTAATTACTGCTCGTAATTACGACTTACGACGCGATGCGAAGGAGATACGACAATCGGAGAAGTTTTCGGAGCGGCGCATTAGCAGAGTTAAAGAATGTCCCGAGAAGAAAAAAACGAGAGAATTAGGGAAAAGAAGAAGCGCGCGGCAAAACTGAATGAGAGGGATCGAATGAGAAAATCACTGCGAGAGAGGAACGAGAAACGGGGATTGAAGGGTAACAAGAGGTTCAAGCGCATGGATCGTATGGAGTACGGAAGTAGTGCAAAACGAAAAAGTAGCAGACAGAAAAGAACGAGAGAGAAAAAAGAGAGATTGATAAATAGAAGGGCAAAGAAGAGAGAGAGAGAAAGAGAAGAGGGAGAGGAAAAGGAAAGGAAAGAAAAGAGAAGAAGAAGAGAGAGAGAGAGAGAGAGAGAGAGAATGACAGAGACTTACATTTCCCACGGGGTATTCCTGCCGGGTTCCATCCTTACGGATTGATGCTCAATTTCCACCGAGTTTAGCCCCCATCGAGGGATCATTGCGCTAGATCGCGGGAGCTTCTCTTTCGATTTCGAATAAATTCGATAATGGCGGATAGGTAGTTGCAGCTCTCCGGGAGTGGGGAGAGGAGTGGATAACGAAAGAGAGAGAGCGCGGAGAGTCCCTCACGATCGTTTTTGCCTTAATCGAGCGGACTAGACGCGGCAGCTTAGCATCCGACGAATCCGACGGAGCCGTTGTCGCACCGCTCCGGGATACGTGGAAATGCCGATTTGCAGGAGCAAAAGCGTCGGTACGATTATGCGACCGGGCGATAAAGTGGATTGGAAGAATTTGTGCGGGTCTCTGCGCGCGCGAATTGAATCGAATTTCGCGTCTTACAGGTAACTGCCAAGTGCATTGCGCAAACTGCAGCCGCTGTTCTACGCTCGGAAGCGGCTTGTCGAGGAGAAAATTACATCGCCCCGAAGGCACTCAATTCAAGTCCATCCCGGTGCCGAGATTATAATATATTCAATAAAATTACTCAATAAAATTAATACGTGTAAAGAAAACTTCCGTGAATTGTCTAAGACAAAATTAATTGTTCGCTAATTGTCAAGAAATATTTCTCTCACACGTACTTGCAAGAGCAACTCTCGTTTCATACACTTTCAATTTTTTGGACTCCCGAGATATTTAATTTTTCCAAACAGAACAATAAAAGACGGGCAAACTTTCTGGAATCGCCAAGTATGTCCTCCGCTAACTTAGAACAATCGTATTCGGGTTTCTCGCGCGCGACATAGACATTTACATCGGAACGACCTTTACATTACAGCCATTATCGCAATCAAGAAGTTGGTACAGGCCGAGTTTCTCCGGGATTGCGATGAGAACGGTAGAGAACGCCGCCGACTTACTTACTAATGAACCCCCGCTCGATCTCTCTCGGGGAAGGGGCGGGTAATTGTGAGCGTCATCGAATTAAGTCGCGGGGAGAGAAGAAGAAGCATGAAGTGCAAACGACAATTTTCCGCGAAACGGAAACACCGCGGCGTCGATGTTAACGGTTCCGGCAATTACGGCGAATTATATTAACCACGTTCGCGCCTCGTGCCACCCTCGGTCGCCACCTCTCAGAGCTTGTAGCCCGACGGCGCGACGCGCACATACGCGATCCGGCACCCTCGTCGTGGCCTGTTATTCGGGCTCAGGAACTCGCGCGAAACTAATTCCAAGCCGCAAGACAGAAGTCAACTTAAATGACTGTCGAAAAGTTACACACGTCCTTATCCAGATCAAACTTGGGGGCAGACTCTAACCGAAGAGAAGATCGCTTTGGACGTATCCGAAGTGCGTTTCCGTGTACGCGAGTAATATTTCAAGAACAACTCGATGAAGTAATCACATTTTCAAAACTTTTCCTTTCATTTAATTAAAACAAAATCCACAATTGCGCGTTATATAAAATAAACAAAAATTATTAGAAATATTAAAATAAAAAAAAAAATGTTATTCTATTAATTTGTGTTACTTACGTAACTAAATCCCATGACTTTCAGCAGCCAGATGGTGAGGGCGAGGTTGACACTGACAATGATCGTGAGGGTTAACACCAGTGTGTAAAGACATTTCTTTCTCCAGCCGTAGACACCTAATCTGAAGCCGCTTTTACACGGCATACTACCGGAAGTGTGTTCCTCGAGGGCGGAAGTTGACGATCTTGTTGAAGGCCCCGCAGTTTGTCGCGCGCCACCGCGACGACTTACACCACCGGAAGTGCAGGGTTCGTCGGACCATCCCCCTTGGCCTCGAGACGACATCCTTAAATAATAATGTACATTTGTTAGATGTACCGTCGTGAAACAAAACTTTGTCTTTTGTCATTTTTTTTTTCGATTTTTCTTTTATAAAAATCAATGAATCAATCTAATCGAAGAAAACAAACATTTATTTTGCGATAAACCACACTTTGGAGTGAAAAATTCATTTAGAGAAATGTATATGCAGGCAACATAGAATAAATTGCAACGCAAAGAGAGAAAGATTTATAATAATTCGGATTTTTATTTCGAAAATGAATGAACATTTTTCTCGGAACGAATTGAGAAATTTTTGTTCGAAATATTTTGGATTTTTCACGCGCCCACTCGCGCCGTTTGAATACCATCATGCGCCGTTCTCGTGCCACAAGCGATTTCACGCCGTAAATTGGCAGATTACGGCTGCGAGATACAAACGAGACGCGTGTTATAGCTACAGGTCGTTACAGCGTGCAGTTGCGAGCCATTAATAAGACTACAATTACGAGGCTGTTCTTTCTGCCGTGATCATTTATCAACGGTTTATACCTCATTCTTGAGCACCGGCTGCGCGGAATTGTTCGAGGAGACGAAACGCGTCACGAAAGACAGATCTTCCGGTGTTTTTTTTTCCTCCCTCCTTTCCCTCAACACGCCCAACAACGCGAGATACTTTATATCGGACGTGCGCGGACTGTAAAGATAAACTCGGCGAGGATCGCCAAGTCCTCCCTCGATAGGCAAACCGATAACTTCGTCGATTCGCCACTGTCAGCGACTGTCAGAGCATAACATTTTTTTTTCTGCTTCGTTCTGGTTTTTTTTTTTTTACGAAGAGAGAAGACTTCTCAACAAATACAAATTCAATCGTCGAACGAAATGCACGATCTGTACTCTTGTAATAATACATTTGACTAGAAAAAAAGTCTCTCGGTCATATTGTACATTGATTATGCGCAAGGCCATTTGCATATCGATGCAATTCATTTTCGTCGGCCGTCCCTCTTCGTCGTACGTATCACCTGTGTGTGGCGATAAAAAAAATTCTGCTGACTTTACAACATGACGAAATCAACATTACACCTAGGGTATACTCTCTCGTATCATATCGCGGGATCGTTCTTCGTATTAATTACAACCGTCTGTAAATCAGGCTCGCTGACTCTCGCAAAATGGCGACACTTCTCTCACTTTTAAAACTCGCGCTCTTGTACACAACGCCGTGGCTCGATCGCGCATTCTTTCGCGATAATTCGCGGAAAACAGTTTTTTTTTTACGGATTTTCGTGAATCAAAAGTTTTGTTTTATTAAAGAAAAAAGTGAAAGAAAATAATATTCCTTTTGTTTTGTGAAAGAAAAGAGTAAGACAATTCTTTATAAACTCGCGATGCTTAGCGTAACGTCTCAGCGCTGAATCGCGGATCAGCAACGTGGTGTAATATACTTTAACGGGCTCGGGAGCGAAATGACCCGCGGATTACGACGTAGAAGTTAATGCGAAGCTCTGCGTATTTTTATCGGACATGCAACCGAACTCGGAATCGCGGGACAAAGAGACGGAATACGAAACAACGCGAACACGAAGGGAAACGAGAAAGAGAGAAAGAGAAACTTATGCAAAGCTGGCCACAGAATGTCTGACGTAACTTTCCAACCTAATCCCGGGGCCGTGAGGCCTTGGACGGGAGAAAGAATCCCTTCCGTTCTCGCGCTCACCGGCTTGCGCGAGCCTCCCTCAGCTTCTTTACTTATTCGGTTTTATTTTCGGTTTTATTTTCGAAGCCGGGGAGTGTTACGGAACAGGTCGAAAGAGAAATGGAAGGAAGAGTAAGAGGGAGGAAGAGAGAAAGAGAAAGAGAGAAAGAAGAGAGAGAAATCGATGGTGCGCGCTGCGAAGAGTGAGATCTAAAATATTCAATGCCGGGCTTCCCGCCCTTTTGTAGATAATTATGCCCCTCGCGAGTATAAAAGACCCGGTTGTTCGAAATTAAAAGCACCGGGCGATAAACCAGTGCGAGAAAAGCGGCACGCGGTTGCTGTACCAACTTCTTCTCGACGAGAGATCGCGCGATTCTCAACTGAATGTGAGTCGTTCTCGTTTTTTCGAAAGCTGACACACATTTCAGCAATTTTTTCCCGTCAAAAATTACCCGAGTCGCGGATTTGCCTTCAAAAATTTCCACATGGTTTTACGATCAATAACAAATACTTTAAGTCCATTAATAAACCTCACACATACACATACACATACACACATACACATAATTTACGACTCGTACAAAGTTAATTACGCAACATATCACTAAAACACATCAGCGGCACAATTTTCCGTAAAGGGAAAGTTTTATCTGAGCGCGAAAACAAAAACTTAAGAATCTCCAGACACGAAAGTCTCTCATTAGGGCCACCGTAAAAATTACAAGCGAAAATTTAACGACGTACCGCGATTATACACACATCTGCAAATCCAAAAAAAAAAAAAAAAAAAAAAAAAAAAAAAAAAAAAAAAAAAAAAAAAACGAAAACAATCGGTGCGCCTTTTGCGCGCGACGAGCGAGGTAGCGCCAAGAGTGTATAAATTTATTTAACGCGCCCTTTGCATATCTTTCTTTTTAAGTGGCCGGTGAAGCGCACAAAAAAAAAGACCGAGGAAAATGGGCATTATGAATTCAGGCTCTAAGGCGCAATTATAACGCGGAAATATTTCATGGCCCATAAATAGTCTCGGACATATGTTAAACGCTCGCCGGAACTTTTGACGTAACGCGAAGTTAGCCCGGCGACCATTATTTCACAGTCCCGAGCCGAAAGTGCATTGCAAGTTACGGAATTATTACCGCTACAGTAATACAAGAGGGCGGCGTGAGAAAATATTTTTCACGCGTGAAAACGCCCCCGAACTCTCTGTCTCTCTCGCGTTTCGCGCAAAGATATCTTACTTCCTGAAGTTATGGTTGCTTTTTTCTTTCCCAGACAAACCACGTAGTAGGTGCACAACTTATTACGTACGCGCTTCCGTCAGTTCATTTACTTGGAAGCGGCGAGGCGTTTGAATTTATTGCAAATTGCGCGCGCTGACGCGCTCTCTCATTTGTCCACTCATTTGTTTTTCGTTTTTAGCGAGACGGTTTTTTTTTTTTTTTTTTCGTCTTTTCGCGATCTGAAAGCCCGGACGCCGCGACCTTTTGCCTTCGGTGCGAAATACACACACGACGCGGCACACACGCCTATGTGCGTCGTACGGTTTACTTTCGGCGGCGAACAATGGGTCCAGCTTAATAAAATAGTAGTTACGGTAGGTACGGTAGGGAGGTACAATTACGGATATCATTTATTTCGCGCGGGTGACAACGATGGATTACAACGGCAACCGCAATTTAGATTCTTTGCTGCTGCGATCTCGCGAGAACTCGCCCGCGCGCGGGATAGATTTATTTTCCCCGCTTTAAGCGCCCGAAAGCCCCTTTCCCGGATGCAGATAGGGACGTTGAATGAATTAATCCATACCGCATTTGGGTGGTTGTAAGAGTGTTTAAACAGAGGTCAGGAACGCGCGCGGCGCGGGGTCAGGAAAGGGAAGGGAAGGGGAAAGAGCGGAAGCAGAGGCCCGGCTTGTACAGAGCGCAACCGTTGTTTAAATCGTAAGCCGAGCTTAAATTGTCTGCCATCCAATCCTAGGTTTGCGCTTGACTCAAGTTGCAGGCAGGTATAACTCGGCGTTATAACCGGCAGGAAGCATTATGACCACCATTGTTCACTAATATCCCGCTTTCCGTGTTACCGAAGTTGTTTCCAGGACGCCGATGACAGCTCTCGCGCGGCTCGCGGCGGCTGAAGGACGCAACAAGCAAGTGATGCGAAAAGCCAAACACGTTGTTTTAATAGACAGAAACGTTGATACATCGGGCACGCGGCTCCTCGGCTCCTGCATTTTCGCGCGATTGTTATTTCTAATTTATTTGGATACACACACGCACACACAGATCGAGAAACGCGTTAAATAAATTGTGATTGAAAACCAATATTAAGCCGTTGTGTGTGTTTTCGTTTGCAGATAAATTTTCATTTACTTTTATTTTCTTAAAAAAATACAATCGCTCTTTTAATAAATTAAAAGCAGTTTGTTTCGCGCAGTATATGATCGTCGCCCGTGTTTGTTTCAATTTTCGTTGATAACAGACAGCGCTTCCGCGGGGGTTTTATTTTTCAAATTACAATAATAAGAACGGGAGAAAACAATGTTTCCTCTGAAAAATAATTTGTATCTTCAACAAAAAGCAGAAGCGTATTTCAGAGCGAAAAAAAAACTAAAAAAAAAAAACTGGTACTAAATAGATAAAAGTCACTTCTCTTTTGCTTGCATAAAAAATGTCTCATCCTTGGGAGCCTCGAATGGGGGAGGTAAATCCTTCTTTTCAACGACGAAGCAAATAGACGTATTTGTCGATGAAGCTCCGAAAGCCTACTCGACTCGCCGAACGATCCGAAATGTCGATCTCTTCGCTTTATCGAACCAAGGGGATTGTTTGCAAGCAGGTTTGACAATACTGCGATCGACAAGATGACTCTGCGACGCATAAACAGCGGAATTGAAAATGTGCTGTAATTACACACGTAGAGAAGCAAAATGCTCGCAAAGATCAAATTGCTCAGTTAAAAAAAACAAAAACCAAGAATCTTCTTTGCTTTTAAACAATTTCGATTAATTCTCTAACGCACACAGAAATCAAACGTCAGTTTCTCTGCGTTAATTATCCAATTTGCATTTACGTAGCCTCATTAGCTGCTAAAAATTACCGCTGCTCGTGGCAATAAATTTTCTTGAACGCAATTCCCTTTCTCTCTGGAAACTTTACGTATCTCTCGTCTACGAAACAGACGCATTCCATTCTCGAACACGCTGCATACGCAATCCCGCGTATACGCGGTCACACGCACAATGGTGTACATGCGGACACGACGGAACAGCTTGACATGACAGAGGGCCTGCCGCTGTCACGTCAAATCAGGACATCTCCATGCCGGATTGTCCCTCTAGATGGAATGAAGATTCACGCTGCCGTTTGTGAGGGTGATAATGCGTATGCGAGAGATCTCGTCAAGAAGGGATTTAAATTATTTTCTCTCGCGACATTTCCGTGACAAGAAAACCGCGGCTCTTATCGATTGGGTTAGTCGACCTACCGCACCTTTGCGGTCTTTCAGCAAGATGGAAGGAGGGAGAGTTGTCCATCCGGAGAACGGTTCGATTTCTACGTCACCGATAATCCGGGATGGCCGCGCCAAGCCCGTAAGACAAACACAGTCTAACCAGAATGGCCACTAACAGACTCGCCAGCAACCCCCATACACCGTCTTTTTACGTTTGCGCCATCCTATCTATATATATCGCCTTCGATATATTGCTCTCCTTATTTCTCCCGTTTGCCAATGCATGGCAATTTCCATGAAAAATGTCAAGAGAGAAAATGGGGTGAGCGATATCGCGAGCGCGTACCTTGACTCTACGGCGATATGACAGGAACGTACGTCGCGGAAATTGCGAGACCTCCCCATTAACCCTTCTGTCGACTCTTTTCGATTTTACTCGGCGTTGCGCGGTTCATTGGGGCAAAATTGAATTCGCGACGGCGCCGCACAATAGGTCATTTCTCGCTTCGTGGCGGGCGAAAGCGATTTCTCACCCTTTTCCTCTCAACCACCCCGTTTCTAAGTGGCGCGCGTCTTGTTACAAACGTCGTCGTTATGCGCGACGTCATTGTGCAAATTTTTTTCTTCACGTAATTTGACAGATGGATGATTGATACGTTGCGCGAGGAGCGCGCGCATTTCGAATGCAAATGTTTGTGTGGACGCTATACTTTTTAATTACACAGCGGGTGACCCAACAAAACAAAACAAAACAAAAAAACGAGCGTATCCATCAATTTCCGCGTGTGCGCGCGAGCGCGCATTCCGTCAACAGAATCGAAACAGGAGAAAAGACTACAAGTTTCAAGCACCGCAGCTCGATGCGAGAGAAGACAGAGAAATCGCATCGACGGGTAAAAGGGAGAGGCGCGTAGCTCGCGAATCAGGACATTCAAGGTTCGATATTTCCCGAGAGTCGTGCGAAACCCCTTAAGGGTGGTCAGTTATTGGCCGCGCAATTCAATCAAAAGATCAAACATCGACGGTCCTCTCGACCGTCCATATAGAGGTCAGCCTGGAAATCGCAACGGCCATTCTCCCGATCCGCCGTCACTTCCAAAACGTATTTCCGCAAATTCGCGCGCCAAGACGACGAACACAAATCACATTTTCAGACAGAAAATTCTATTCGAGAAGAGGGGGAAGAGAACGAGGAAACTTTCTCGAAGATTTATGTTTTTCACATAACAAGTATGCGTATCAGTGGTTAGAATTATTTGCAACCTTCGTCGGATTCGTGAGAGGCACGTCTCTCGGGAAGCGGAGACCATGTCAATGAGATATGGGGCAGTGAAGGGAAAGCGATATATAGGCGTGCGTCTCTCAGGAGTCCCACAAAATGTGCAAATAATTTCGAGAATTTGGTATATGTTGTGAAAAAAAAAAAAAAATACGAGGAGAAAATTCGTTTATGTTTCGGAAATTTTGCCTCGGAAAATTCGGACCGCGCGAAAGTAATCGAGGCAACGGTTTGCGTCCGGGTTATCTACGGCTAATTAAAGCCGACGCGCATCGTAATGAAGCACGCATGAGAGATTTCGCGGAGTACGTAATGTCGGTAATTTGCGCTCGCGGCGGCCATTAGCGGCGGTAATTTGTAACGAAAATAAATACTTTATTTCGGCCCGGCCGCGATTCGCCTTTCGGCCTCTCTCGCACCCTCCCCTCCGGATTGAACGTGACAGGATGGCGCGTTAATAAATCTGACGCGGGAGATTGTTGCGCGCTTAACGCGCAGATAGGCATTTATCGGCTAATCATTCGAGAATCATCGATTTATCGCCCGACGGCCGATGAAGTAAATTAAAAGGGCAGGTGCGCCCGATTATTAACGCCCGTTACCGCGTTTTGCTGAATACAGTTAGCTGTATGTATGTCGTTAACATCAATCATCGTCATCGGCGTTTTAGCCCCCTGCTTCTCCTCCTCATCCTCCCATTACACGACGTTGATGAGACACGACACGGCGTTAATGCCACGTAACATCTTGCGAGCGTTGCGCGTATCTCGCCACGCTCGCAAATACGTGCTCTCGAAATAATATACACGCGGATTTCCGCGATAGGTTATAATAAATTCTTACACGTCTTGCGCGAACTCGATCAGCGTTTATTTAATTATATATGTCAATCATTAATATTGCGTTATTTCAATTTTGTTCTCGCAAAAATTGAAAAGTGGATTTTCCGTTCGATATAATGACAAGTTGCTATGAAAAATAATAATAATAATAATAATAATCACCGCATTTCTTTCTTTTCCACCCACGAGAGATATCTCATATTTTATTCTGACAAAATCGAGCGTAGAAAAATGATTAAATATGGTTAATTAAAAAGAGTGAATTATCGAGTAGACGCTTAATACGAATTATCCCTTTCGGGGGTTTTAATACTTTTCACTTTTTTTTTTTTTTTTTTTTTTTTTTTTTTTTTTTTCTATGTGGAGTTAAATCAAAAGAATCTTCAATTGTGTCTACGAACGCTATCGCTGTCTTTGGTAATCCCACATTAGCCTAGTTACCGGCCAAACGTTTCCAAGCCACCCAGTAGAAGAGTTTCCGGGCGCCTCTTCTCTCGTCGTTTCTCCTACTCTTCTTTCTTCCTCCCCCGCGGCTCCATTACACCCTCACTTTGGCTGCTTACCAGAATCACTTCGAGAGAGACTCCCGGTATTTTCGTACCGTTCCGGTTCAACAGTCTCAACGACCATAAGCCGCTACTTCTATTTTTCTGGTCGAGAGAATAGAGTGGATATAAACAAAAGTCCGACCGAGGATTTTAGTGCCGCATGGGGTGATTTTTTGATCGTCGAACTCGTCCGTTATATACGTTCCATTTTTCTCTCTCGGTTATATTTTATATTACGAGAAAAGTACTTTCATGATTCTCTCGATATCCCCGTGTAACACTAACCGATTTTAAATATTTAATTTATTAGGTAAATCCGATGCGAGTCACGTTAAACCATGAGATATAAATATCTGTGTCGTTGCGTGTAAATTTTTATTTTTCATAGTTTAGCTACTGTCGCGAAAATCGGTCGAATCGTCACCGTTCGGTGCTAATGTGACGGCCGCGAAAATCTTGATTAAATGACAAAGATGCTGTCTTGATCGCGATCTTAATTGGCTCAACGATGATTGTTGAATCGATAATCTCGAAGCTAGCTCGCACTAGTTCGGCTATTACGCTCGCGACGCAAAACGAAAGAGTGCGGAAAACGGAATCGAGAGGTCTCACTTGCGAGTCACGAAAATCGATAAGCTACAGAAGATTGCGTGCGAATAGTATCGAGTCGCGAGAACGAAAGAGAAGGATTCCACGTGGGAATTGATCGCGCACTGATCACGCCGACACGTGGTCATTGGTCTCTGACCGAGATCGCTATTTGATCGTGATTGGTCGCGCGCAGCGTAAAGCGCCACTCGCGTAATTTAGTACATAGATCTCTTGTCTTATACTTTAAGCGCGTACAGCTTCTCGATTGCTCACATGCTTGAAAATTCTTTAAAAGTAAATATATACACACGTATATATTATGGAACACCACCAATTTCGAGTAAATATTTGATGAATTAAATTTGTCGGTCGCAAATGTAAAATATTTGCCAGTACAATTTTACTCTCACCTCGCCGCAGAAATAATTACGTTATGTATTTATAAATAGCGCAAGTATAATAGAAATGTGTTTGTTGTTATCTGAGCGTAAATAAAATCAATTTAATAAAAATGCAACATGTATTTTATATATTTTCCAAATCCACGCGCGCAACAAAATAATGTAATTTTTATTCAATAAAAAGCGCTTTTTCTCTTTTTTTTTTTTACGTTGCGTGAATATTGCACATGTTGCAAATTTATATAAAAGTACTGAGACAGAGAGAGACAACAAAAATAATTATTTTTTATACACTTCAATGTTTAAAACATTGTTTTTTTTTCATGTAACTCGATATATTCACGAGCGAGATACTCTTTTTTTAACTCCACTCTCACGATTGCTGAGGGATAGAGATGTAAAATCAACCTGATTGGTCAAGAAACAATGAGGAACCATACTGTGAACCTAACCGATCGAGATGCAAACTTAACCGGTCAAGATGTGAACCTAACCGCCCAAAATGTGAACCTAACTTAATATAGGTGTATGGGACAAAATTCGCAAAGGATGCACGCGCGTTCTCAAGAAAAACGGAGCAAAAGCTATCGATCGATCGAGCGGCACGTTTCTACGAGTCCGAGGAAATCGGTTTAGAGACCGGAAGAGAACCGCTTTGATCGCGTTACCGGTTCGATCTCGCGGATTATAGTCTCCATCTCCTTTCCCTTTTCCCACTTTTTATCCCTCCTGTTCGGTCCTTTCCCTCTTCGTCTTTTTTCTACCAAACTCGATATTTCGATCCTAACCCGAACCAAGAAAACTGTTGGCTCGACATAGAGAGAGAGAGATTTACGACGAATCTTCTTCAATTTGATCTGAACGATAAACAGTAGCGCCGAATTTTCGTTGTCTCGGCGCGACTAAACTTCGCGCAAAATTGCATAATGATTTTTCATGCCACGCTTTGGATTTCGCATTCGGTGAGGACACTTGTGAAATCCCACCGTGCGTCTGTCGCCGGCATTTGACAAACGAAAGGCAACGTCTCTTGGGCGGAAACAGAGAGATATCTCCGTTGACTTTTGCTTTTGGTGTCGTTGACATTTCCCATCGGGCCGGCGCGCGGCCTGGCATTTCTGTCCCCGAGACCGCAAAGGCGCATCTCTTCGACCGAAGTTGCTTCCTCCCTCTTTCTCATACGCGACATACGCTTTATATGCGCGAGTATATACGCCGCTATTTGATATCTAGCGCGCGTCGAACACGCAGCCACGCGAAAGTTCGAAATGAAATACACTATTACCGAAAATATAAAGACGCGCGCGGTCTCTTCGCGCGATGACGCGTTATCATTATTCTTCTCTCTACCAAGCAGAATTCGAAGTACATTCGACTAATTGATTTTCGCCACACAGAGCGCGAAACAAAGTGAAGAATCATGAGGTCAAGAGAAGAAACAAGAGAGATAAGTTACACCGAGCTCTCGATTTACACGGGGAATGCAAATTCCGCGGCAAATTATGCAAAATAATAAACTTTCGCAAAAAGTTTCGTAAGCCCTCACTTCTCTTTAATTGTATTTCCAAGAATTGACGACTGACTCTTTCTTTCTCTCTCTCTCTCTCTCTCTCTCTTTCTCTATTTGTTGTGTCCCTCACCTTTGCTCGCGCGTCGACTCTAAATTCATTTAAAATGTGAAAATAAAAATCCCGATCGCATCAATGTGCGCAGGTCGACCCCGTTTCCGACCGCGCACGTTTTCTTCAGTACACCAAAATACGTGGAATGGAAAAACAGCAGAATATTTTTCATGCTACATGTCGATCAGAATAGACATTTGTATTCAAGCCGAGCTCGCAGCGTATTTCCGAAATATTACTTCAGGGGAAAGGGGAGCAAAATATTATTTCTTGTCTCGCGAACATGAGTTATCGCGAGATGTGCGGATATTAATCAACGTTTTGTTGTTTTCGGCCTGTATTCTCGCCGATGATGATGATGACGACGAGATGATAATTAACTCATTTTCGAAGAATATCCCTTCGCGTGCGTCACCTATACAAGCCCGTAAACGTTATCTCGGCTAGTTCGGTGAACAATCGCATACACCAGCGGCATACACTCACGCATAAAGTCGTGAGAACGTTAGGATACATCCTCGTCTAATGCGTGCGTAATGGTAAATACTTAAACTTCAGCGCGGCTTTGTGCAGCCGCGACGTAATGCATCCGGAATCGTAGAACCGCGTCAGTTCCGAGCTGCATATCGGGCGAGCACGGCCGCATGTCGGGCTATAAACCAGCGAGTGTGATACGGCCGTTAAGACCGGCCGGCTACCAGATAAGCCACCTGCCATATATAGGCAATATCTTCCTCGTGGATCCTTAAAATTTCAATTAACTTTCATACGCGAACGTTATGATATAAAGTCAAACGAGTTGTTTTAAAACACACACACACACACACTTTGCAAATATAAAATAAATTAACGTTTGTGGTATAGAATAGTGCTCGGAATTATTTTGCCGAATTTCTTGAGAAGCACGTCTGTATCCCTTCACTGCTTCGTTATCCATAGCGCGCGCCCACGTTATTATAAAATCGTTCCTTTATTTATTTTATGATAAAATAGCTTTTCTCTAAAAGAGAGAGAGGCAGTCGACGGTCAACGCGATTCGATGACAAAGTAGTGACCGTAGCTAAACAAAGGGAGGCAGTAAAAGGAGAAACGAGAATCCGACGAAATATGCAAGTAATTCCGAGCGGTATAAAATAATGTTTATATTTCATTCTCTCTCTCTCTCTCTCTTTCTGATGTGACAATATAACAATAACTAGGTAATTATTATTATTATATATATGATTAACGTTAAATTGAAATTTTTGTAGTATTCGATTAATTATTCCGATTGTGACGTAGCGCGTTTGACGATGATTGACAGTGGAACAACAAGAATTGAATGTTTTACATCACATCCGTCAAATTGACGGGCGTGTGAAGAAACGTTTCATTTATTATTGTTTTCAATTTCTTTAATATTGAAATAATCACTTAACAAATAAATCTTTCACAGCTATCAAGAGTTTTGAATATTTCACACACATGTGTTTCCGTTGTTAAAATAAAACAAAATCACTCGGAATATTTCTTGCAAATTGATTGTACTTCTGAAATCTGTCATTTTGACGAGTGTGGTTGTTGCATTGTTAAATAACAACATTTTGAATGTAAATGTAGGTCGAAAGTGTGATGTGAAATACCGTGCAATGTGTGACGCACGTCCGTCCCCCCTTTTGCGCGCGGTCGCGTTTTATTAATTCTCTCCCCACCTCTGTCCCAGAATTTATACCTTTAATCATAGTTTTCGATCATCGCGACCGTTTCCCGCTGTAACATCGTGGACGCTTTACGCCATTTCGCGCTGAATTATTCCTCCGGAATGATCATATTTCTTCCCGCATACGCCGCATTTCAATTGGCCCGCCTTGTGTACGCGTTACCTCAAACTCTTCCGCAGTTTTCATCGCGCATTTTATTACAGCGCATCGCTCCCCGTGTATTGAAGCAACACACGGAAAATTCTTCCCCAAAGAAAGAAGGCGAAATGTTTCTTCCGCAAATTTCGAAAGTATCAGTATGACAATTCAACAGATCTCGTATTTAATATATTCATTATTAACTCTTTGCGGTCTGTAATTATTTTACACAGTACTCCGACAGGTTCGCTCGTTAAATCGAAGAAATTGAGGAAAAATGAAAATGTTTGCTTTTGTTTACTGAAACAAAACAAAAAGTAAAAAAATAAAATAAAATAAACTTAACAAAACTAAATTTTGAAAAAACACTTTTATTTAAAAAAACGTTGTCCAATCACACTGGACACAAGACCGAGAAGAGTTAATAGGTATTAATGTATTGACATTGATTCAATCGATAGGTACAAGCAGAGCAATTTTCCCACCTCATGCGCGAAAAAATGTTGCGTTGAAATGTACAGCAGGTACATTTTTGATAAGTCCGTGTTAATGCATGTCACGCGAGATTATCCGCGGGACGCTAATTTTCCCGGCTCGTTTTCGTGTTTCACGTGACGGAATTTGCTCGGAATTCCTACGGGAGCCGTTAGAAGAGAGAAAGGCAACGACGAGCAAATCGGCGAGACGAAGCCGAGACATATATATATGCGAGTGAAAGGACGTTTTCCTCGACTCGATACACGTGGGAGTTTTCCCGTGACCCGGAGATTTCCCTGTTCCGCGTCGCGCGACTACACTCGCGTTTGTTCCTCGCGTCGTTGCTCGCACCTGCGTCGAAGTTTCCGAATAATAATGACGCGTGCATCAATCACGATGTGCCATGACGTCCGATACATCGATACGGAGGGGGATATCTCGTCTCTCACGCGAATAACAAGACGCTTGCGCGCGAACGAAAACGAGCTCTTGAGAATTTCCGCGAGTGCTGTTGCGCACGCTACTTTCCTCGAAAATAAACGAAACTCATTTGTTGCCTTTGGAAAACGCTTTGCTGTATGCGAGCGTGAAAAATGTGACGAGCCCGCGGGATAAATTCTTTGTGTGTATCTCACATCGCGCTAATTAACGGCGTTGAATCTTGTTCGCGAGCGCGGTAAACAAGCTTTTGCGCCTGTGCTTTTTGCGCGTGGTACTACAGTTACTAACAATATTAGTTGTCCATTAGCGATAGAATGACTATCACATTTGCAACGTGTTTATGGCCAATGACCCTTTCGTACGCGCTCTCGAATATGCGTTTTATTCGGTCCTACGACAGCGCGCGTTGGTGCAATATCATTATTGTTATCGTTATGTATATATGGAAATGAAACCGACGCGAACCAACAAAAACACAACGCGAGTTGTTTTGTCGCAAATGGAATGAGTAAACATTCGCGCGCCAAACCGGCTTTTCCGGCAAAACGAAACGCGCTTTTCCCAATCCGATCTATCCGGGACGTCGAAATCGCGAGCGCGTGTTATCCGCGCGAACCGCAAAGTTAACGCAAATTTCGAATTGTCTAGCCGTCAAAAACGCCGCCCTCGTCTTGTTTCCAAACTCAGCGGTCGACCTCCTTCCGACGAGGGTTGAATTTATAACGAGTCCTGTCGAATTTATGAGACGGACTTTTCTCCCGAGCGAGAGGTGCGAGAGAAAGAAGGAGGGTGGCAGGAGTTACCGTCGGATCGGCGAAAAGTTGGGGAACGGGAGGTGGAATAGGTGCAAATGTAGACTCTAATCCGAGGCCGCGGTGAGCCATCGACAGGAAGATTTATCTCAACGAGGTCGACGGTAGCCCACCCCTGCCGATCGCTACCCCTTCCTGCCACTTTCCTGCGGAAATCCCTCCTCCGCTTGACGTTCTGCCCGAGTTCAGCTCGGGGAATTAAATTCGGCCGCGAGGCGGTTAGCAATATTTTATGTTCCGGCTCTGTAAGCGTGTGTGTGTGTGTGTATGGCGCGCGCGCTCGCGTTTGTGCTGCGCCACGGCTGGGACCGTGTCCCGCGCTCTCGCCACGTGGAACCTCGCTGTGTAGTTTTGCGCGCCAAAATCGGAAAACGAACACGACGTTTCGCCAAACGCGGTTTTTCTAAATTTTACCATTCAGTTTGTTTCACAATTGGGTTATTCGCAGGCATCTCTTTGCGTGTGTACCAATTCAAAAAAAAAAAAAAACCTAAAAAATAAATTAAAATACCGATAGATTTATTTGCGACACAATGTGCTAAATACGCACTGCCAAAATATCTCTAATGTCAATTGTGAAAATGTTTTCCAGGAAAATTTCGCACAAATCGCATTGCTCTGTAATAATTGTATCTTCCCGATGATCTCTTCGCGCTGAAGATCAAAATATAATATATTAATTTCGGCCGATCCGAAAATGGCAATACCTTAGTGCGACTTTATCACGCGTATAATCTTCATCTATGTGTGCAGACACACGTACATACGTATATATGTATATATGTATATATATATCTCGTTATATCTGTGCCCTCGCCCTCCGGTCGAACTAATCGAATGAATAAAATAGCGAGCGTTAACGAACAATTCCAGTCCCTCTTGGCCGCGGCGCGAAACTTCGCTAATGGAATCGCGTCCGCTCGTAAAGGAAATATTAAATGCTCTTCCTTGCATGACCGCAGCGGCGATCCTTCGGCGCACCGCTTATGCATCGTGAAAATGTGTCGAGCGAATCCTTGAAAGTGAATTAAAGTATCGAAATGTTGCATTTGTCACATGACGCATTGTTGAAAAAAAATTCTTACATGTATTTTTCCACGGAGCACAGCGTTGCAAACGCACTGCTGTGTGTGCGTTACTACAGACTGTAAATTTTCTTACGTTACAAGCGATGGAATTAGAGTGAGATAACGAGTAAACAAATAAAATCAGCAATTAAGGAAGCAAGAATTGCGCGCGCGCGCGCGGATGAAATGCCCGCGTAGCGTATCCTTCTCTTTTTTTTTCGTATTCGCCCGCGCGAACGTTCGCGTCTTTTCTTCGCGGAGCGAATTTGAAACCAGGATTCACGAGGAAGGCAAATATTAATAGAGACTCTCGGCGCGTCGGGACCTAACATTAATTAAACTGATATGAAAGAAGACATACTTATTTTACTTCTTGCGCGAGCCGTGCAAAAGCCAGCGCAAACAGACGGATCCCCCGCTTGCACAGGCGGCAGGATCTGGAAATCGGAACGATCGTTTTAAGTACCGAAGTTCGGTATTTACACGAACGCGCGCGCGGGAAACTTGCGAAGCGCGCGGCTTCGCGGGGTGAGCGAAGGGGAGAGGAGCGCGCGGTCCTTCCGGGTCAACGGACTTCTGATAACGCTTGATTAATTTCGCAAGAGCTTACGCTCGCATTCGGCTCCAAGTTGGACTAAACGGATTGTCGTCCCGGGCTCACGCCGCCTGATGTCGGTCTGATGTACAATGCGCGTACAATTCCGTCGGCGCTAACGCGTCGCGGACTGACGCGGTAATGTGATTCCGCACTCTCTCTCTCTCCCTCCGGCGCGGAGAGAGTTTGCGGGCAGGTCAGTCTCTCCCGACTCGACACGTCTCGACATTGAGCGGCACAGCAGCAGCTCGCTTCTGACTCCTGTGTCGGGGGAATAATCCTCTCCAGCAGCAAGATACGCTTCCCCCGAAACTACGGCCACGTCTATCGCGAGCGGACAGCGCGCGGTCAAATTTGAGACCTCTCCCGCACAATTCGGCTGCGATGTGTTTGAGCCTCAAACTAATGCCCAGCTGTTTCGTTACGTCGAAAATGCGATAATTCCGCAGGCTGTGTTTCCGACGATCGGGATCGTCGTGTCAATGACGCGATAGATTGAGATTAAAACCAGGTTTGGAAAGTTATTAAATAACGCGTGTGTTTTCGTATGTAAAGTAATAAAATAACTGACGCATATACTGAATGTATATTGACAATGTAATTAATTATGCAACTGGAAGGAAATTAATGTCAATACAACAATTGTTTTCGTCCCGTTTACGCGGGAAAAGACCGCGTCCTTCTCATCGCAGCGTCCTTCGGCCGCTTGTTCAGAAACGATTTATCTTTCAGAGAAAACCGACGTCGGATCCGTCGCGGGACTAAACTTTCTCCAGCGCAAGGTCAAAGGTCGGGTCTGTCGAATGGCTGGGTGAACGAGCGAGCACGCGGTGGGTCGCGCAGGGGTTTGAAAGCGGGGAAGCGAGAGAAAGACGGGGGGAAGCAAAGCGACATCCGAGACGGAACTCAAACATTGTATCCTCTGACTCTCTCTCTCTCTCTCTTCCTTTCCACGCCGTCCCCTTCTCCCCTTTCTCTCCGCTACCTGTATACACACACTTAGGCACACATTTGCGCGGGCACACCGCCCGCAAAGTCAAACCGTGCCGTCTCTCTCCATCTATCTATCTCTCGCGTTCTCTCTGTGTGTTGCGCCACTACCCCAGCTTATATTATCCAGTTACGTGAGGCTTACAAACCAAACAAACGTATAGGTCGGATTCCGTGGCCTTCGAACCGCTGCACCCTCTTCCCTCTCGCTGTCTTTCGCCTCGCACACGTTGCTTTATGAACTGCACCTCGTCTTTCTTCCCTCCCCGTCATTTTCATCGCGCGCTCCGTATCCAGGGCATATGCTTCATCACGAGCGGTAGACCGCGCTCTTTTTATTTCGATTTTGCGTACAATAACCTATCCTTTGCGACGTCATATTGCGCGTCGGAAAATCGATGTGGCGCGCGCGTTAGGAGTAACGAGAGAGCGCAGACGAGAAAGACAAACGTATAATATAATATACGTACATACACGGCGCGACACCGTGTTGCACGCGAGCGCGCTTTCATATTTCCGTGGAAAAACAATTTTTCGCATTTCGGATCCGGTGTCACGCGCGTCTCTCGCTTCTTTCTAATAGCCACCGAATTTATGAGCTTTGTGTCTCGCAAGTTTCCCCACGCTCGCGTATCCCACCGAGACGCACGCGGGGCGTCTCCGACATTTCAAATTCAGATCGCGGTGTAGCAATCTGCGGATTTTAACGTCGACACCGTTCGGCACGCCGAGCTCTCGCTTCGTCAGCAACGGCGGCTATTCCCGGGCCGGACCCTAAGCGCGCACGACGGCAATCTTATCGTGTGTAGTTATCAGCTGTCTGCCATAACTGTCGATCCCACGGGAGTGTTCCTCACTCGCGCGCGCGCATATTGAATCTTCGCGTCGGGAAGATCGGCGTTTGAAGCCGGGCGCGCTTGGAGGAGGTTACAGCTGCGTACTTCGAATTACGATCCGCACTGGCACCACTTGACTACGCTGCTTGCGACGGGTAGTTAAGAACGAGGACTGCGCGTTTCTGGAATCCCGAGACGAGGTGCCCGACCTACGAGATACCTTCCAGGACCCTCCCGCGGGTCACAGTAATCCACCCCTGTATGCCGGCTCGCTTGCGAGCGCGAGTTTTCGGTCCGGGTTAGCTCGCCGCGGAACTTCCGTAATGCGTTAATCCGACGGGCACGTATCCGCGCTCGAGATAAGGTTCGTAACCGGGACGATTCTCTCTCATCCGTGGGCTACCCGAGTCCTCGAGTAGACGTCGTTCTCCTTCCTCCCCTTTCCTCGTCGCGCCCGCCGCCGGCGACCTACGTGACACCGACCCCGTCGCGTTACCTGCAATTCCGCTTGCGACACGAATTTTACGCCGCGCTATCCGAAAATTGGCTTTTATCCGCTCTCGCATTTATACGAGAGAAGCCAATTCTAATATCACTCGCGCTATAAGGCGCAAATCTCTTTTGTGGCGGTTTATGGAATTAAATTAATTCCCACTTTTTTTTATTTGTCAGCTAGCAAGTTGTTATGCTTCGCGATTGAAACCTTTGCTTTCCGGGGATAGCAACTTTAAGGAGTTTTTTGTTGAATTTTCGTTCCCCCCGATTGAAAAATAGACACTGTTATTATTTGCCGAGAATATAAATTACAAAGAAATCCACGAAATTGCGAACGCAAACATAGCAATTTGAATTTCACATGCGAAAATAACGGAGACGCGCGATTCATAACGTTTTAATTCAACGTAAATACGACACGCGAATTATTTTGTCACTGCAAGTAACGCTGTCAGACAGCCATCCCGGCGGTAGCAATTACCATCCAGAGAACGGGGGATGGGATAGGAGAGTTCGATAAATAAATGCGGAGCTGCTTGCGTTTGGCGTTCGAGGGCCGAACTGTTTCCGGAATCCTCGTAAAATCCCTCGGAACGATAAATTATGCAGTCGCGCTACTTGCGAGGAAACCAGACGGAAACCGTCGGAAACCACCGCGACAAGCGTCGTCGTGTTTCCGTTTTATCTCGGTCTCGTCTTTTTTACGCCTTTCCTCTTTCGCGAACGCGCGCGTCCGAACGCGTAGTAGTTGGATACGTCTCCGGAGCGGTGGCGGCGTGTTGCCGACGCTATTGCCCGGAAAAAAACGTAACAAACGCCAGGGATTTTGTATTGGTTTGCCGGCCATCGCAGCCGCGGCAGATTACGCGGTGGCGCACCGGCTGAGTTTCGATGTAAAGCACGTTCGGCACGAAGAATATGTAAACAATGCTAATAAAACGTTATTTATTGCGCGCGCAGCGCCGAGCTTATTTTATCATTGTTTTTTACGCAATTTTTTTTTTTTTTTTTTTTTTTTTTTTGCGAGCACTCGCGTTAAAGCGCGATGTATCCCTTCCTGTTTTGTCGTGCTTTCGCGTGCCCCCGCTGGTCTATCGCGAAAGTGGAATCAGATCTGACTCCGTGAGCCGCGCAGATATTTGATAAAAATAATATGAAACGAGCTCTCTCTCCCGCGCGAAACATCCGAGCGTAAAATTGTACGAAATTCGCGCTGGAGAGAATTTTCCGTAATAAATTATTGCTCGTCGCTTACTTTGGACACACTTTTCCCGCATCTTATCCGAGTATGCTACCGTTCGATACGACCGTTGTTGCGCCGAAGACGACGATGTGTATTGTTCGAGAAAGACGCCAGCTTGAACTTTCGACAAATCGACGTGAGAGAGACAGATAGATAGATAGAGAGTCTTCGAAGAATTTATCTGAGAATCCTCGTCAAAGTGCTGCTCTCGTCTTTCTCTTCCTTTTCTCAGTTAATTTAAATAATAAGACGAAGCATCTTTGTACGCGCGTTACGGAGGATTGTCGCGAGGCGATACAGCGCAATGTTGTTCTCGCGAGCGGATTTTATTGACGTCGCTCGTTCTCTTGAGGATGAAAGAACGAGAAGCGCGAAACCGGGAAAGGAAAAGAGACAAAGAGAGAGAGAGAGAGACAGAAAGAGAGAGAGAGTCTAACAAACAAAGCCCAAGAAAATGCGAGAAACGCGCGAAGGGAGAACGACTATGTATAAAACCGACGGGGCGGGTTAACTCGCCTAGGTGAGCACGGTATGGGTTCTCCGGTATGGGATTCGACCTAAACTTTGTTTGTCACCGCGTACCCGCCATCCCGTTACATAGCCTTGTCACTCCGACCGCCCCGTTACGCACTCTTCTCTTTCCCGCTCCCTTTCACGGGTCTCTCATCACCGCGTCTCTTTCATTTTCTTAAGCGACACGAAGCCTTAATACGCCCGTTCCGGTCTCGCGTCAAAATGCGCGGCGAGGATTCCATTATCCGAGACAACGCCTTTATATATCCGTCCCGCGACATCAACAAATATGAAACAAAAGTAAACATAAAAATAAAAGTATTTGATAGTTTAGAAAATCAGAGAAATGTTATTACACGTACACACATACATAAATATATTTTATATTAAGATCCAATATATCTCCGAAGCCTTCGGAGATAAGTGACAGCGTTACTTTGCGCGTGTAATATACGCGCACGTGTGTACACACTTGAAATTCAGCTCGTTTGCTACGGAGTTGCGTCTCTCCCTTGCGATACGGTATGAGAAACGACCCGTTGTCCTCTCGCAACGGGCGAGATGTGACGTATCCCTCCTTGTTGCGACATTCTGCGGTGATAGCTGGTTTTCCGGTTTGCTCGATACCCTCTTTGCCACACTCCCGTCGGCAACGTCGTCGATCCGCGGAAAGAGCCGCCACTCTCGGATTGGTTTTGTCGCTAATTAATCGCGTCACGCAAACATCCTCGCAAAACTTTGTACGCTCGGGGAATGGTCCCATTAAGGCTTTCGTTTCAACGAAAGCTTTCTCGAGATCACTTTGATTCCGCTCCGAAAGTCCTGAACGCGACACACAACTCTCCGGAGCGCTTCTGTCACCGGCGGGGCCGAATTTATTAGGGAAAATCTTTTATAGAGATATCGAAAAATTTCTCTCTTTTTCTCTTTTTCTCTTCCTCTTTCAACCCCGCAGTCACATACGCGATGTTTGTACGGAGATTTCAATTAAATGCCGTATTTTAACTGGAAATAATATTTATATCCAAAACATTGTAACACGCAGACAGAGAGATTCCAATTTAAAGTATGGGATATCGGTCATTTATATATTGGCAGTTCCATTTGGCTACTCTTTCATTATTTTCGTTGTTTAAAAATGTGCATGTATACATACATATGAGTTTTTCGCATCAGTCAATGGGTGATCATTCGGCCGGTTAAGTGATTTATTTCTCGATGGATTTATTTATTCGACTTCGCAACGGGAATCTTCAATTAGGTTTTTCGAAAAAAAAAAAAAAAAGAAAGCTCTCGCACGCGGGACAGACAAAATTTATCTTTAATGGGAACGCGGTGTTGATAGTGGCGAAAATTAGCCAATCCCGCGCATAAAGGACTGTAATACACAACGTCGACAAGAGTGGCGGCTCGAGATAGGACCAAAATTACTCGGGAGGACAAAATTTTCGTTCGTCGCTCTTCTCTCGCTCTTTTTTTTTTTTTTTTTTTTTTTTTTATCACGATGAAACGAGAAAAGAGACGCGGCGCGGGACGGGAAGCTTGTACATGATGTACGCTCTACTCTTAGCTAAGGAGGGATCCCTCGAATGGAAGAGCCACGGCAAAGCCGATATACGACGTTTCAATTTTCGCCCTCGTCCAGCTTTTTCAATCCTCACCGTCCCACCCGGCCAAGCTCCTACGGTTCTCAGGGCAAAAACTAATATTCCCGCCTTGGAAACTTTCTAAAGCCACTCCCGCGCGCTTACCCGAGAAGACGACGATGATGAGAACGAGGACGACGCTTTCCCTTCATAAGCGACTGAGCATCGAGTGTACACACAGCATATAAGTGGTAACGCGATCGACGAAATCGAACCTATTAAATTTGCCATATTGACTCTTTCCCGACTCTTCTCGTCTCTCCGTTACTTTCGTGGCGAAGAGTTCATCCCTCCGCCCGTCAAATCGATTCGAAAAACGCGCCGACGTTATTTCGAGAAAGATTTTGCGAAATAAACAACACGGAATGCGTGCGCGCGATTTTAAAACGACGTGTATAATAAACTGCATGTCAAACCATTAATTGTCGTTCTCGGAATTATTTCTACCTCACAATGGTCTATTTTCAGATAAATCTGTGGCAACAGACACGCGAACTCTCTCTCGCGTTCGCTCCATCATCATATTAACCCGATCCCCGGTTCGATGGCTGTTTAGAAAGACACACATTCGCCGCGTACCTACCGTGTTTGTAATAAACGAACTGTGCGCAAACTGGATCGCTGATTACGATACATATCGGATGCTCGTTAAGAGAACATAGTGCGCCCGTAACAGCCGGAAGTGCGTTTAATAATAATTCCTAATATAAACGCAAAACGTGTAATAAATAATTAAAATTACAATTTGAATGCGAAAAAGGATATTTATATCCTGTGCGGTGTAATACAAAACGAGAAACAACGGAAAACGTGTTGTTTGTCCGCGGACGGGCGGCTATTTTGCGGTGGCCGGTATGACGATCGATTCGCTGAATCCGAAGGGTAACTTCCGGTCGGGCAATTCGTTAGAGATCCTGGTTCCGCGGACTCGTCCGTACGACGTACAATGAGAAACCACGACAATAGACGGGCAGGAATGGAAAGCCGGGACAAGAGAACACGCAGAAGGAACTGGATTCTGAGGACAACGACGCGTGCGCGCGGGGGAGGAGAATTCTCTTTCCCCCGCTCTGGAAATGCATCCTGGAAAAGGTTTCCAGACTGTTCAGGGTTGCACCGCCGAACTTCGTACCGGCGACCAGCCGGGAAACGCCGGGGAGGAAAAAAAATGTCTTTGTCGAACGGATCTCAGTCGACGGAGAGGGGAGAGAACATCGTCGAAGTTCATCTCGCAATAAACGCGATATAACTTCCGGTCGCCTTTCTGTTCGTATACGACCGGGTCCGAAAATATCTCGCGGTAAATGAAACGGACAAATTCCCGGTATATTCGCTCACCTCCCTGAACTCGGAGGGGGGGGGGTACTTGCTGTACCCCTGCAAAGATTCGCCATTATCGAACAGGAAGAAAAAGAAGAAGAAAAAAGAAAAGGAGGAAAAAAAAGAGAGGACCGGTCGTTTGCCGAGCCGCGGACAAAGCCGTCGCAGTTCTCTCTACGTTCGACAGTTTCGTGAAACGATTCTTACCCTCGGGTCGTGCATTCAATCACTATCCTCCTTTCTGCGCGATATCGTTTTGTCTCCCTCCCCTATACGTGATCTTCCCGTATGCCGCTCCACATCGGTACATTCTTCCCGCTGTTTGTTCTGATTTGAGAGTTTCCGCTTCGAGAATTAAAGTAGGGATGATAACGTTATATTGATTGCTGCTTTCGATTCAAGCGATAATTTTCTTTTCTCGTTCTGCAAATACGCAAAGACGCGATACGACAAATCCCATCGCAAAAGTATATTATCCGAAGGAATTTTGTTATTAACGGGCTCGATCAAAGAGAGTTGCAGTTGGATTTATGGCGGCGATTAGTTGGATTAAGCGGGGTCAGTCCGTTTTCCCTCGGTTTGTCATTTTAGTGCGTTTACAATAAACAAGCGTCGGCGACATCGCGATAAATGAACGTATCGTTGATTATCGTATTGTCGGCTATTTGTAGACGGGCCAATAAATGCTTAATATTCGCGCACGGCGATACCAAAATAAAGCCGTGGCGCGCGGCACCTGGCCCGCGTACTATACCGTTGTGTATCGTGTGCACGCGATACGCGGCGTTTAGTTCAACATTGTTTGTAAATGTTCGCCGAGCGCGCGCTTTTAGCAGGCGCGTACGCGTGACGGCCGATGTACAATTCAATTAACGCAATTCGCCAGTCGACCGAGTGGGGAGAGACGATATCAGTATTTCGCGTTGCGGCGAGAGAGCGCATTTCATATCGGACAGTGTCAATAAACTCGCCATCACGCACTCGATAAAACAAAAACAAAAACAAAAAAAAAAGGTACTTCGCGCGCGCGAGAAAGAGGTTAATCCGCGAGGATTGCTCGTGACGTTTAACACGTGTGAACGCGGCTCTCCGCAATGGGCGCATTTGCAACGGCGGGTTTTTGAAATTCTCAGTCGCACATTGTCGCGGTTTCGACGAAAGTCTTCCAGTTACAATCGCGCGTCGCCGTTCATTATCGTCGGAAATTTTCCGCACTTAATTATCGCTCGCGGTCGGAAATATTTTCCGTGTTTCTCGTTCTTCAAAAGGATCGGTCCCGAAGAGAAGCTCATTTGTCTTTGCGGAAGTACGAACGTTCTGAAAAAACTCGTATTTCCGAAAAAAAAGAAGAACCCACGACTCAAACCTCGGGCAAAGACCGAGATTGCGACCGTGCGGTCGCGGTGAAGCGCAAGAACGATTAAAATGCAACGACAACGACGACGACGACGGCAACGGCGGCGGCAGCGGCGGTGCTCAGGTCGCCGAGCGTCGTCTGTATTGCTGATATCGCGAGAGGAAGAAGGGAGAATCCCGGAGAGGAATGTTCTCCGCAACCCTCCGTGCGCCGCGCGTTCCTTTCTCCTTCTTCTCGCGGCGAGCGCGCATGAGGATAAGGGTGGAAAAAGTTCTACAAAGCGCAACAGCTCATCATGTTTTCCCTTTGCCAGGTCGCCGAGTGAAAGAGCTGCTTTTCTATTAGCGGTACGTGCGCGCGCGCGCGCGCGTGCCTGCAGCGCTAAAGGCTCAGGTATTTATTTAATAAAATGCGTCGAGAAAGATGGAAGATGCCCGGAAGGTAGATGCGCTTTCTCCCTTCGCCAGACCGAATAAAGACTTGCCGGCATGGCGAGTAAGTGGAAGAAGGTCGGTTTAAGCGGCCGGACAGCCACCGCCACCGCCAAGGAAATTCTCCGCCCTTTGTGGATCTTGACCTCGGCGTTCTTATTCGCTGACTACTCAACCTTGGCGTATTTGCCTTTAAATGCTCGGGCGCTCTCCGCGGCGCTGACCTCCCCAGCTGACCTCCTACGTCGATTTTTCCGAGGATTTCTTTGGAGTTTCCGTAGCGATCAAAGGTTCTCTCGTGAAATTTCTCCATTTCCCGAGAACCCCGCTGGAATTTTCCGAATTTCCAAAGAGATATTGCGGAGTATCACGGCCGCAGGAAAAATATATCTCGCGAGGTAAAAAAAAAAAAAAAAAATAGCGTTGCAGCGAGAATATAATGTGGCTCACGACGCAAGGTAAATTTCCTCGACGTTCTTACGCGCGCGAGATATAATATATATACATATATATATATATGTATATGTATATGTATGTATGTATGTATATATTTTTCGGCAGCATTAATTAAATAAATTTAATATGCATTACATTATTCCCCCAAACGGGTTACTTATGGTCGCGTTTCTATTCAGCACATTCATACAACAAATATTTAATTACACTGGTTAACTAACATTTATAAATATGCGCCGTTTAATCAGTTTGTCTATTACGGGAATCCATTGTTCGCAACGAGCTGTAATTAACACATTTGCGCCAGCGGACATGTAATTTCGCATTCGTTGTACGCAATAAAATGTAATCCAATTTAATGAAAACGAAGTCGTTATGCGTAATAATTTTGTCATTGCGCCGCCAGTGTTTCCCAGACATAATTCAGCAGATCAGCATGTCATCACGAATACACGGCGATGAATTTTCGCGTTATCTTCCGCGATAATGCTACGCTATTTAAAATTTATTAAGCTGCTTCTCTCTCTTCGATATCTCTCGCTAATGCCAGAGCGTGTTGCGTTTTCGACACTTTTACGCGAGAAAACGCGAACGCGCGACGCCGCGCCGGCTGAAAAATTGTGCGGATGTTCCGGAAGAATGTTATTATTTAACTCTCTCTTTTTCACTAAATTGCGCGCGAGTTTTTTCGCTCGAACTGCGTTGTCCGATTCTCTAAACTCGCCGTTAACGAGCGCTTTCTCGGATTACGAGATTGTCGGACGCGCGCAATAACGAACTTTCGTCTAATACAGAGAGACTCCGTTTGTTTAATTCGGTTCATTCAGTCGTCGCTTCGACCAAGTGGCGAACCACATCCGCAGGAATTTCCAGTGGCAACTTGCCAGCCGCGAGTTACACAATGCTAAGACTCGCCAAATAGGCCTTCTAATACACGCGCGCGTCCAACGTCCCCGCACGCAACGTCAACGCACGATATCTTTCTCTCTGTTGGATATTAATAAACTCTGAAACTTATTTGTTAACTTGACACGCAAGCAAAAGCCGAGCCCAAATATTGAGAAAAGAATATTTGTGCGCGGACTCCGAGAATCAAGAAAAACATGAAAGAGAAGAATATATTTTATTCAAAATTTAATTCAATATAATATCGCACAGTAATTATTATATATATATAATTTACGTGCGAAGATGTAAACGCGCATGAGGAAAACATGTAATTAACGTGTGAGTAATTTCTATCTTAATAATTTATTTTTAAAGGTAATCGATTTAGAATTACTCTCTTTCTCTCTCTCTCTCTCTCTCTACCTTTTCCGCTCGATTTAACGCGACATATAATATTCCGAGCATTGCCGTCTTACTTCATTATTCAGCCCAGTTGACTTGGGTCTTATCTTCGTGATGAGAATTCCACGGACGATATTTCTACGCGCGAGTCGCGAGATCAGAATTAATTCGCAACTGTTGGTGCCCGACAGTGATTCGGCGAGGCTGAATAATTCCTGGTGTCGGGACGAGACAAAGACGCGGACGAGAGCTCGCCGTCCTTTGGCGTTGTCTGGCGTTCGACATTAACCTTTCCGAAGAGTTAACAAATTTGTACACGTCACCTAATTACCGAGAGCTCGACGTGAAATAAAACCGCGATGTCGCACGCTCGGTAATTGAAAGGACGACGTCGGGACGCGGCAACAGAAAATTCGCCGAGCGGCGGCAAAAGTTTACGTGACGCGCGTTACCACAGAAAAATCTTTGATTACAGAATCGCATCGCATATGCCATACTCATTTTCGCTCAAAAGAAAATCAAAGCGTCTAAGTAGAAGAGAGATTTTTTTTCAATTATAAGAAATAAAAAAAAATAAAAAAAAACAAAAGGCTTTGAGCTTTTCTCTCAAAGGAAGCTTTCATACAATAAAGTCGCTGCATATAAATTTTCCTTAAAATATAAAAAAAAAGTGTTTTAATAGAATTTAATGTAGTGCAAACTTATTTGCATATTTTTCCGGAGATTTCTGAAAGAAATGCCTCTCTCGCTTTTCCTTCACTACCTGAGCAACAGTCAACGTTTTGTCATCGAGGGTGGAACGCATGTACAGATGATTCTCCGAGTCGCGTTGCCGGCGTGATGATTTCATATAATTTCTCTCACGGTAAAAAAAATATACGCAGAAAGATATTGCCGCAACTAAGAAAAAAAACAGTTGCGCTAACGATTTCTGCAAAATAAGAAGAATGCATATCCTATTCGATCGTACAAAGAAAAGCGAGAGGAAGAAGAGGGTGTATCTAAACATCTACCAGACGGTGACGCGGCTCGGGCTGCAGTTTATTTAGTCGGGAAGTTCGGCGCGCGCGTCAGCGTAAACGCAAGCTCGCACTTCGTGACGACAGACGCGGAGAAAGAGAGAGCGAGAGAGAGAGAGATCGGATAAAATGAAGGCAGAGGAAGTAGATATGTGTATGTGTGTGTGCGCGTGTGTGTATAGGTCATGCATTGCACCTGCGGTGTGCCGAGACTGACGTATCAGCATACTACCGCGAACTTTATCCGCTCTCCCTCGGTTCGTGCTTCGCGGCATACTGGAGGCGCTATCGGCATCGACGCCATCAGCCAGCCAGCAGTAGCAACAGCAACAACAGCACCCGGCATCGCTCGTTGCAACACCAAGCTATAGCGTATCTCGGATCTTCCTCCGCGTAACCAGGTTCGAGCGACGAGGTTGAGAGGAAAAAGAAGAAGAAGAAGTAGAAGAAGAAAAGGAAGAAGGACGAAGGGAAGGAAGAACGAGGGAGATCTCGCGGGAATAGGGAATGCGAAATGTACCGACGTATACCCGTCCTCGTTCTCCGGAGATTCTAAAAGTTTCACTGCGAGATGCCTGTTCGGTATCCATCTTGCGCCACCCCCTTTATCTCCCCCCCGTCTCTCGCCTCGCCGTGTACCACCATCGCCCCTCGTCTCGAATACATCCCCGCTTCGATGGCAGACGCGGCGTGTATCACGTTGACCCGACGAGTTTTACGACCCCGACCGGTCCCGCTTGCGGATATTAATTAACGGAAAAACATAGAAGCGCGCCCTGCACGAGCGAACAAGCGTTTCGGAGTTTTTAGTATCGGTTGTTGCAAGCGTTGCAATAATGGGATGATGAGTAAGAGAATAAATTCACTCGTAAAGATCTTGAGTAATTTGATCGCAGTTGCTACAACAATCGATCGAGACGTCTTCATGCATCCTTTGATTGAAGCCGAAGAGAAACTGCATTTCATAGTGATCGCAAATTACATTCGAACGTTGAAGTGCTTCTGAATTTAATTTAACTTCGGTCGATGTCAAGAGTAATTATAGTAAAAGAAACCTTAAAATCTTTCTCAGTGTGTCTGGTAAAAATCTTTAATTAAATTCGATAAGAAAATCATCACCTCTACGAGGTAAGACTCGTATTGCTCTTCGTCGTACGTATATTTTAAAATAAATACGATGAAAACATTGAAATGCTCTCAAGCCGATTAATAGGCTTTTCGTCGGCAAGAGCTGTTTAGCGAATTGTTCCCTTTTAAGCGGCCAATCGGCTCAAGACTTCAATGAAAACATAACACGTGGTCGAGTGACAACGCATGTTCACTTTCATCAGCGTGTAATATCTATTGTGCGTAAAATTCATCTTGTCTAATACACACACAACCTCAATATCATTATATCCATCATAGTAAAAGAGTTTGCACGTGAAAAACTCCATACTCTTCGAAATATAACTTTCATCCTCATTTATTACTATTTTGTTTTCCGCGATTTTTCCCCCGGGCACGTTTCTCGCTCGCAACTTTCATTCGCAAGAAGAATGAAGTCCTAAACGCCATTTGTCTCGGGAGTTTACGGGGCCGTTCCGGTAATTACGACGGTATCAACACTCGTGTCCGATGATGCCCATTTGAAAGCGAGGCAACGCGGCGCTTAAGACGAAACTCCCGACAAAAGTTGTGTTTCCCAGGAAGCTTTCCTCTCGCGGAATATATATTTATAGCTCAATTACAAGATAAGAGGAAGCGTCCGTTAAAATCAGAAATACAAAAAAAAAACTTTTAACGACAAAGCTGTGAAACAGAGAAGAGGTAGACTTGATTAATGTTTCTCTTCAAACGATCTCTAAAGTACGCGCCATTCGGTGATGCATTTTCCATTCAGACGACGCATCAGAAAGCTCAAACGTGACGCAGAACGGGCGTCTACTTTACGCAAGTGTCAATTTCACTTCGTAAGCATAATAAAGCAGCATCGGGCGTGTTAAGCCGCGACGCGGCGGCAGCAGCAAAGTTTTGCATTGTCAGTATTTCGGAGCTGAGAGCAAACGACAGAGAGAGAGAGAGAGAGAAAGAGAATTCGTCCCGTGACAGCTCGTCTGCCGCGCAATATCGTTACACGGCGCCGCGAACCGAACCAAAACGTTCATAAGTTCACGCGCTGTCGCATCACGTGCGTCGCGCACTCGAAAACCGAACGTCAAATAAACACCAATTACGAGTTCCTCGCTTTTGCAAAACTATTTCACGTGCAAAACGACGTGTGCACGAATCAATTTCGACCCCTGGTGAGTATTTATCTCTGACCGTCATCCGTGCGAAAAAAAAAAAAAAAAAAAAAAAAAAAAAAAAAAAAATGCCGCGCGGGCAATATAATGGCGCGAGAAGAATGGCGGCGGGCGCATACGTTGCGCCGCGCACCGGATGCTCTTTTTTTTTTTTTAATGCGCCAATAAAATAAAGCTCATGAAATATATCCCGCGTATATTAAAAGCCGTTTGGATATTGTAAGGGCAACCTGTCAATATTAAAAGAGGGATGTTGTTATGAATTTAAAAGCACTAAATGTTAATGAAGCGCATACACACTAAAAAAATGCCATATTAATTCCGAGCTTGGCCGCAAAAATATACGATTGAATATATGTAGTTTTAATAATAAATCAACGAAAGCAATTAAAATAAACAGACAACGTCAGCCACTAAATGACAAATTTCCGCGCGCGCGTGGGAAAATATGTTGCTGAATAAACGTTGCTTTTTTATTTTTACGTTGCATTTCCAAATATCGTTAATTAATGTCCGACTTCTACGCACACTGACGAGCGCCGCGGCGTCTCCGTTACCAACGGACAACCAAGGTAAAGCGAAGGGAGATTAACAGCGGTGGCAATTTCTCGCGCGCGAGAAGATGTTCGGGATCCGATACAATAACCCATTGTGTAAATCGATGTAAACAGAGCGTGCGAGAGCGGCGGCGCTGTACGTTCAGGGGGTTATCTTTCGAATGCAAACCCTGCTGGCCGCATTCCCATGGAAATCGCACGTTATGCGGGTCGTGGGCGGCCATGGCGCCGCACGTGAGCGATGTGCGCACACACAAGGGGGGAGGGGGCAAGGATACACACGAACAAGCCACGTAATGTCTCGAGATGATAATGCGCCCTTCCCCCGGGAGCCTTTTGTTTCACGCCCTTTCGCATCACTGACCCGAGTGTCCTTTTAACGTGAATGCAACTCCTCTCTCCGCGCCCGGGTCTCGTGACTCACAAAATTGACCTCGCGATTGTTTCACATTAAAGAGATTGCAGTTAGGGAGATACGCGTTAATCTCACACAAGTTGCGAAAGAAACAAACGATAGATCAGATCTAACGCGAGAATTTGTCAAGTGATCTACAATTTTGCCTAAATAAATTGTCTCTCTTCTTCTATAACGTAGTTAGAGCATTTTAAATTATGCGATAGGTGCAGCTTTAAGACGCAAATTGCCGTCGTGTACATTTCCGTTTCGGGCGGCAAAGCTGGATTCGCGCGTATGAAAAGCCCTCTCGGTAAAGAGGTTGTATATAATGAGGCAGCTATCCGTCCAGACCAAAATGGGATTTGCGCTCCAAGTATTGTATCTAACGCAAACACGGCTTAGGAGAGTGTTATCTGAGATATTAATTCGCTTTTGCAATTCATCGTCCCGCGCGCGATCTCTCACAAAGTCTTCTCAATTTCGCGCCTCCAGTGTTTGCATCTATAATGCGATAAAAAAAAATAAGAAAACGCGTAAATCCGTTCATCAATCGGTCTTTTATATTCGATGCGTAACATGAGAAAAATACAAGATGAAAAATATGATGAGGCCTGTCGACCGTAACTAATTTATAAATTAATATTTTCACAACGCAGCGTAACAATATACATTTGTTTTTTAACAGGTCCCATCATATTCCTCATTTTGCATTCGAATACTTTGGAACTGATTATGTCCCTTTGTAACATTGTAAATTATTAGGACAATATTTCCCGTGTTTTCTCCGATATTTACTTCTGACATTATGCATTAACGGATGTTATTTCTCTTTTTTTGATGACGCGAAATAATTTGTGTTGTACGTAAACTTCGTTTCGTATAACGGGATCCTCGAGAAAGCGCATGGAAAAGAGAAATCCGAGATACATTAATACGTTTCCGGAAACGGATGCGGTTCCCCGGAAACGTCATTCATTCTTCATTCGTCGCATGAGTCATCCTCCGAGCAGGCAATCGAAAGTCGAGCGACTCGACAAATCACGGAACGTCGAGGACGAGTGTTAACATCCAATTCCCAGAACGTACTCGTCCTCTATCCCGCCCTCTCGTACGCGGCGTATTCGACAGAAGGGAGGAAGTGGGAGAGGAGGATTGTGGCATACGGCGAACACGCATTTGAGAAGTACGACTCGAGATGGGACCCGATGCGAATATCTATTCCGTGGAATATAAACGATCGTGTCTCGATGGGGACGAGGAATAAATCTAACGGGAGCCTGTTCTTCCCCGGCAATGATCCTGTGCATCTTGCATCCGCTCCTCGCGTTCGCCCTCCCCCGGAATGGTTGCACCGTCGGCGCGCAACGGTGTCGCGATCCTCTATCCCATTTATTTTACTTCCACTTTCTACAGTATATTTTCGTCAACAGGAAAAAAAAGAGAGAGAGAGAGAGAGAGAGCTTTATCGATCGTTGCAAACTTATATACTTACAAAAACCCGGGGATACATCCGGAGGCTTTTACGAAACAGAATCCTCGCCCGCGCGGCAGAAAAATCTCGAAATACCTTGAACGATTTCGCCTTAACTCCGTCGAAGTAGCGAAGAATTTTTCGTTGGGAGGGAGAGAGGAACGGCTTGTGGATATTTCGCTCGTGCTATTGGCATACTCCGAGAGATGGAATCTATTTACAACTTCGCTAATGGCCACTCTGTCTTGCCTCTGCGCAACTTTGCGATATCATCCCCGAAGCAAAGTGTATATACATATTTGTGGAAACTCAGCGTCGCGTAACACCGCTAAGTCAGGAATGTTATATACGTAACGAAATTATGTGTAACTACACACGTGAGGGAGATATGTGAGTAATGTGACACACATACCGGGATGACTCTCTCTCTCTGAAGTGAGCGGTAAAACATATCAAAATGCGATGCACCATATTTATTTTTCCACTTAGCTCAGTCCTCAAAACGCGATTAACACGTGCGCACGGATCGCGAGACTTCAAGCGGATTCAATTCGCGGACTTTACTCGTCGTCGGTTGCTTTTTTTTTTTTTTTTTTTTTTTTTTTTATCAAATTTGCAAACCCGTGCGTTCGGTCTGCGACCTCAACAAGACGTATTTCATATCAACCAAGAGTTTATAGCCGACGGATGTTGAGAGAGAGAAAGAGAGAAAGCTAACCGACTTCCAATTTTCCAATATTCGTGACGTCTCGCGCGCGGGATATGTTTTCCGATTGAGGTTTTCCTGCCTCGTCGGTAGTCCCTTTCTTTTCGGAAGCGCCGCCGCGCCGTTCGCTCAGAAAGGCGGAAGAAGAGCGCGAGAGACGTGGAACTCAACGAAGGAGGAGGACGAGGGGAAACGAATAGAAGAACATCTCTTTGTGCGATACGCGATCGCTGCGCCGTGTGTAAAAAGAAAGCCCGGGTTGATCAAACGCAGAGGTTCTTGAGAGAAGAGTGGATAGAAAAGAGAAAGAGAGAGAGAGAGTAACGCGGCTTGCGCATCGGCACGGAAACGGAAGATGAGTGTGCGTCGTCTTCGAGAGCGATGCCGCCGGGTTTTTCCCGGACTGAGGTAAGACACCTGGTGCGCTCTCTGTGCTCCCCGTGGCGTGCGGAATTCCGAGAGACGACGACGTCGTGGTGGTGCGCGTTGGTGCACGCGCCAGGTAAGACGGCGACGTTTGTCCCGCCGCGTATATTTCGCGCGGATCCCTTCGCGTTTCTCTTTCCATTGTGATCTTTTTATTCGAAAACAGAAATATCTTTGATGCGAGACAGTTTTATCAGACGCTGCGGGAGAGCGCAGGCGAGACGTGGGCTGCAGCGACGTGGATTTCGTTTGAAAGAGATACATATTCGTGTAATTGGTGTTGAATTTCAATCTGCGCAGTTTTATACATATACACTCTACCCCTTGATTTGCGTCGAATATTTTTTTTTTTTTTTTTCGATCGCGGATTCAGCGACACAAATTACACGAGATAGATCCGTTTCGAAAAAATATTTCGTGGGATAACCCAGATTTTGTACACGTTGAGCGAAAAATTCTGAATCGAGAAAGCGGTAGCGGGGATCGACGCGAAATTTGATTTTCACCGACGAAAATGTAGCGCGCGACCGTTTCTGGAAATAAGCGCTCGCGCACATCTTCCTTCGTACATGCGCGCTAAAGTTATACGCGTGTTTTCGTAACGCTCATCTCGAATTCACATTGACCGCTTCTCCGCATTAGGATAAATGAAACGTGGAATCGGGCGAGCCATTCAACGCTAAACGCGCGATGAAGATACGGAACGCTTTTCTCGAGAAACGCCTGCAGCCAGAGTATATGTGTGTGTGTGTGTATGAGAGAGAGACGCGTGATTTAGGATCAAGATTTCAAAGGGCGGAAGATAAATAATCGTATTGTCATCCGACCGTGGGGCGAAAACTCCGGCGTTTCTCTCGCTCTTGCACTCCGCGCGTCGCTCGCCGTGAGTATGAGCGCGCGGCATAGAAGGAAGATATGCATACACGGCAGTCATGCCGCGGGAGATGAAAGGTCTGGTTTATTCAGAAATATATACACACACGCGCATTGTAATGTACAACGCGTAACTTCCCCGCGGAGTTGAGAAATATTGCATATTCATACGGCCGTGAAGCCCCGCACGACACGCGGACGGATACTGAAGCGGCGATTGCATAACGTGCGGGTTATCAAACAACCGCGCCGTGCCGATATCGCAGAGGAAATGACATTCGAGGGACGACAAATTTTTCCTGTTTCTCCTGCGCGCACAACGGGACAACTCTATTTTCTTTACGACCGCAAACATTCGCCGCCGCCCCCCCGATTTACTAGCCCCGAGTTGCCGCGTACACGTGCGTTAATGTTTCGTCGCAAAAATTTTCACCTCATAATCCCGCGACGTAACCAAGCTTCAGACAATTTTTCTACGTATGTGTTTCAGTGTTTGTTTTTTTTTCTTTTCAAATAAAAAAACACGCAGAGAATTTAAAAAATGGTAACGTTTTTGTTCAAAAAGAAAAATAAAATAAACACATGTGTCAATTTTGTTGAATTTATACATAAAATTTCTTTACACGGGGAGATATTATTATTATTATTATTATTTCTTTTGCTTTTCATCCTCGTTTCGCCGCCACGAACGAATTTCGCGTCATCATCTCGGAGTCGGAATAACGATAGCGCCGAGCTTGCTCCTCGCGACCGCATCTCGCGTGTACCTTCTTATACTTACAACGCGGCGGGGATGCGAACAGGTTGACAGCGGTATCGATTTCGAGAGAGACCCTCGGTACTATATATTTCCTCGGCGTATCATATCGGTCCTCAGGGTGCAACGAATTTATTCCTGCCTCTCCCCCGCGTCTCGTTCGCGGTGCACATATTTATATCTACGCGCGTTATATGTATATATATATATATATATATATATATATATGTTTCTTACCTTCCGCCTTCGTGACTTTTTCATTTTCGCACAAAGCACCTATCCGAGTCCATTTGCAAGCGAAGACCCCCTCGCGCTCACCCCTCTCATCCGTGCGTCTCATTTTTCCTTGCTCTCTCTCCCTCTAGCTCTTTCTCTCTCTCTCCCTCTCTTCAGAAACGACCTCATGTGAGGCGAGCGACCGCGAGCGAGATAAGGGAAAGAAATCTGCAATCCACCATATCGGACGTCTTTTTCATGGTTTATTCCGCCGCGCAACGGTATCGCTCAGAGAAAAGAAACAATCGCGCTCGTACAGACAGAGATGAATGCGAGAAGATCGGACGGATTGTATCGACGAGGGACGGGGTATCGAGGCGAGGCTCGAAAGAGAGCACCGGGAGAGATAACATGTAGAACCGTAATGTCTTCGCTCGTGATTACTCGGTGTGATTTGCATGCGAAATATAATCGGGTCGTATATATGCCGCGCGTCGCGTGATTCTTCCGGTTTCATCTATACAAAATGTAAGATACGAGAGAGAGAGAGATAGAGGGGGAGAGAAGGGTTTCCTTGAATGATGAATATTTAACTCTACTCCCTGCGTAAGGGTAGATTGGAGAGATTCGTGCCAACGGTATAATTTGTCGTTGTCCGAGAGATCTGCCGCCTCTCGCTTTGTCCTGAATCGAACGCACATCCACAACCATTTTCAAATACTCCAATAAAATCACTGATGCCATGCATGATTGCGTCATATTGATTTCTCTTCCGCCCGTGTTGGAGAAGAGAAGAAGAGACAGTGAACGTATACAAAAGTTAGAAATAATTTGCAAACAGCCGGGAAAAGTATAACGCACAAGACAAATAAAAATACAAATATTTCGAACTTGATATCGGGAGATACGCGCGCGCGCGTTTTTAAGTTATTTTTCAATATAAAACTTGTTGAAGATAAAATATTGCTTGTATACATCAAAAATTGCAAACTTCGTAAAACAAAAACCAACGTTCGACTCTCTTCACCGCGACAAAACGACAAGTTCGAAAGTGAGAGAGATATTAAAGTTCGTTACCGAAGCGCAGAGAAATTAGGATCAATTCTCGCGACACCGATTCCCTTTTATAAAGTTCCGTTCGATTCATTACCGAATATCACGACACGAGTCGAATATCGTCACCGAGTCGAATTAATTGGAATTCACTGACCGGCGCACGTTACATAAATTTGCGTGAAGTTTGGAAAGTCAACGTTGCTCGTTTCTCGCTCTCGCGCGCTAGTCAGTTACGTAGAAATTGCAAATAGCATTACATCTGGTAATAGCAACTAGTTAGCGGCACTGATGCACGATTCTCCGAGGACTATTAGTAAATTCCGGGTTTTAATGGAAAGTGCGCATTCTAATTTCTACGCTTAGGTGGATATGTACCTTTGTACGCGCGCGCATTTGCGCTCTTTCTCTCTGTCCTTCGTGCGTTGTGGCACATCCACACCGGAAACGCGAGAGGAAACCGGCGTGACCGAGCGGCGGCTCGCCGCGCCGTACGGAAAAAAAAAAACTGGAGAACAATCGGGCGAGAGAACGATTGTTGCAACGGTTAAAGGTCGAACCATCCATTCGACGACGACAAGAGAGAGAGAGAGAGAGAGAGAGAGAGAGAGAGAGAGAGAGAGAGAGAGAGAGAGAGAGAGAGAGAGAGAGAGAGAGCGAATGAAAGCGCGAAATCATGCGCGGCTCGCAGCACTCGCGCGTAATGGAATCTCGTCGACGCTGCGCGCGGCTTGTCGCTGGCAATAACAATTATTTCCGTTGCCTCCTCGACATGCTCGATCGCCTATCGGCCGCGCCGCGCCGACAATATGCCCGCCCGATATAAATTTCGCGTGATTCCGCGAAACGTCAATCCGCGCGGCGATCTGACGCGCGCGCGCGCGCGCACTTGTTCCGCGGTCCGGGGCTTCTCTTTCCCTCCCTTCCTGATGGGAGGCCAGATAATAATATCGCGACGATGATGCTGATCGTTCGAATAACGGTAACGCAATCGATTAAGGGCTTAACGTAATCGCTCTTTACTCCCGCCGCTTCTACGCGCAGCTACGAACAATAGCTCGATTAAAATGATTAATATCGCGATGCGGAGAGCCCGGCCCGCCGACAAATCGATCCTGATCTATTAGCGGACACGGCAAACCGGCGCACGCGTTTCGCGATTCAATAGAGAGCTAAACGTTGAAAAATTCCGAGAATAATGGCTCGATTCTATTCCCCGCGTCGCCGGCCCGATCAGGTCGCGTCACTCAACGCCACGTCTAGTTTGGAAATTGATATTTTATAGATAAAGTAACATTTTTGCGGCTAATGAAATTCGCCGAAACGGCGATCGCGAAACAAACGCTTTTGAAAAGCGTTGTATAACAAAAGAGCTGCGCTAAATATAAAGAAATCGCGCGCGAAAATCTGCACGAGGGATTTAAATCGGTTTTGGGATTATTCGCGGCTCGACGACGCGACGATTAGAAGTGCCATTTTGCAAGAATCGACGATTCGTAGAAAGACGCCAAACAATTCGATAATTACTGGAACCGCGAGGGAGAGGAAAAGTTTTCTCCGTCAACTTTCGCGAACTCGCCTCCTCGCGACTCGTCGTAGTCGTAGTCGTCGTCGTCGTCGTCGTCGTCGTCGTCGACTTGTTTGCCGAATGCAAATACCCGGAATAATCCATATTTTATGTCGGGATGATACTGCCGGGCTAAGGCGTCTTTTCACGCGACGTCGCGCGTGCGGCGAGTTTATCCGCCAAGTTCTCGAGTTTCCTGGACCGGAGAAAAGCACGGTGGCTGGGCTCCTTGCTACGTAAAAATTCGCTGTTTGCGAAGTACGCTATTTCCCGGCGTGAAATCGCGCCACCAGGGAAATTGGATACGCCCCGCCGAGAAGGCAGAGCTTGGCGACTGTATCATTCGATGCGCGGCAATCACTTGATGGGTGAAAGGGACAAGAAAATTGTTCTGAGCGCTTGCACGCGTAAAAAGAAAATTTGTCTTAAAAAAATAAATATTCGTGCTAAAAAAATAATAATTAAATAAGCAGATAATAAATGTCTGACACTATAATTCGGTCATTGCAAGAAAAATATCTGTTGTACACACACACACACACACAATAATGTATAAAAAATAATTAATTAAAATTTAATTTAAATTAATTTAAATTTGTGATTAATGTTGCATTTTTCCTGTTGACGGTTTCTTTGCTATTTTTCGATTTTCCTTAGTTTCATTTGATTTGTAATCTACATAGGAGCGTTATATTTTTCTCAAATTATACAGAAAGATAACGTATGAACTAAATAGTTCCGACTACTTTCAGCGGTTCAGTTGTTAATTTTATAGAGCTTTCAGAGAGGGGTTGAGATACAGAAACAATATCAGTCGCTAATATATTATACATATATATAACTTTCGAGTTTAAACACGTCGGCTTCATTTGTGAGATACAAGTAGAAGCAGCCACTTGCCATACGCCACTTACGCCCGGTTATCAGAACCTGAATCGCAGTCTATGAGCCGGAACTACGAACATATATACAGTCCCGACCTACGCTTACGTTTTGTTCATGCTCACATCTATAGTTCCGACGACGCCGAGACTATTACAACGGGCGTCGTATTCATGTGAAAGTCGTCGAGTTTAACTTGGAAGCAAGCCACCGAGGTCGTATCGACGGGTAAACCCGGGCAAACGCTTTCCACGTTTATTGTTCGGCGACTTGTACTACTCTCCAGGTAGTTCTTAATGAACTTATCAGCAAAGTACACCCCCTAGACTCAAATAAAACCGATATTGCTCGTAAGTTTCTCGTGAAAAATCATTTAAAACTATTTTCCCTGCGTCTCGTATTTTTCAACTAAAAAATATCGGGCTAAAACTTTTGTTTTTTCTTCGTAATTCTGATTAAGCGTATTTAAGTACGTTGTATTTCTACGTGTGTTTTTTTTTGTTACAAATATCAATTTTGTCACAATGTTTTTGTTTCTACTTCACATCACATCTTTCTAACGTAAAATATTTTGCAAAAATTATTCCCGATCGAACGTGTTGAAAAAACTATCAGACTCGAGATTTTCGAAGCCGAGTCGAGAGAGCGGGTTTTAATCACGCGAGCAAATCACGCAGCGAGAATCGGAGGCAAATCGCGAGGTCTCAAACGCAGAAGTGAAAGTCTCCGTGTTTGCACTGGCAGCGCGCCAGAAGACGGTCCCGAGAGCTAATCCCGTTAAATGTGTCCCGCGGTATTCGCATTGTCGAATAGCGGCGATAAAACGCGAGCTTCCTCGCCGCTACCTCCTCTTCTCTTTTTCGCTAATTTCAGCTTCTCGTTAAATCGTAAATCTGTAACAGCAAACGCGATATACGGGATCGTGTCGCCCTCGTTCCGCGGTCCTCGTCCCGTCAAAAGGTATCGTCAGCTCGGCTCTTTCGTCGAATAAAACACAATTTCGCGCGTTATAAACCGTGTATTTATATATATATATATATATATATATATATATATATATATATAGTTCCCGCGTCATCCCGCGTATTCCCTTCTCCTATTGTTGTACATTCGATATAAACGATATATATCGGTTTATTCGATAAAATTTTCTGATACGGTGACATATCGAGCGCGAGTAGAGATCTCGATTTGTAGTTTTACATTGGTCGCACAAAGTTTTCTAAAATTAAAACACTTTAATTAAAACACTTCCCGGACAATTCGGCTCTGTCTCTCTCGCCAATTTCGCCGAACGAGGATGAAACAATATCGTTGTGCGTATAACTTTGCAAAATAAATATGAACTCGCGAACAGCCCGGCAGATGTCCAACGCGCGATGGTCCAAAAACTTTTGAACGCTCCAATTACGACTGCGCCGAACTATACACGGCAAACACTGGAAAATGTGCGTCGTGCATGCATGTAGAACAGCAGTCGCGCGTGTTTGCCGTATGACCGATAGTACGGACGGTGATTTACACGGGGGATTGCCTTCTCGTAAAATGAACCTTGTAAAAATAGAACCGCGGGGGTATAGTCAAAATTATTGCGAGTATTTCGGTTATTAAATGTTAAAACGCGTGACGCGAAGTGTAAACGGTTATTGTTCCGCACAAACATTGATTGTGGAAAAAATAATAAAACGCAATCCACAAGAATATCTTTAAAAAAAAAAAAAAAAAAAAAAAACTTTCTTCTGTACTAACATTCACTAAAACAACACATCTTCAAAAAAATCTTTTGCGTACACTCGATTTAATCATTTCGACTTATTGTCAATTACAAAGTGCTCAGCACGAGCGGTATCTTGAGCGCGATAAGTTCGTTTCGCGAGCCGACGTGCGATATACTCGAGTGCTCGCTTTGAAGCGCCCTTCAACCAGGAAACCTGTTTACAGCTTTTTCCATCATCATTTAATTCCCGAAAGATCGAGAGAAATCGGTATCCGTGCTTGTGCCGTACACGGCAGAGTGTGTTTTTGAATGTCGGGAACAATAGAATCGACACAATAACAACGAGAAAATTGTTTTCCAAATGCATGTTTTATCCGCATTAGTTCTCACCGCTTTTTCAACGAGAATCAGACAAATCGATCTAACGAAATATGATAGATATTATATTAAATAATATTATTAGATGTAATATTTAATATTATTACTTATGTAATTATTACGTATATAATATTATTAATATTATTATGTATAATATATTAAATATTTTATTGGATTTCTTAACAAAGTTTGTTTGTTGTAAAACAATTACGCAGATAATGAAACTTTTTACTTTGATCGCAGACATACGTACGTACAAACGAAAAAATGCATTACAAAACAATCTCTCTCTCTCTCTCTCTCTCTCTTAGAAGCGCTTTTATGTATACACCAGGAAGAAACTCTTTCCTTGCACATAATAATAACGGAGAGCGCGAAATAGCTATGGAAGGTGCGAAACACGATGCTTGAAATAATATCGTAGTATTTTCTTTCAATCCGATCCGGCTGATTCGAGATATATACTTACGAACAGGTACTTAAAGGAAGAGAGACTTGGAGGACCGAAGAGTCTCGGTTACCTGAATCAACGGATGGCGCGGATAAGACCGAGCTCATTAATTTCGGCCGAGAACCTTCCACCTCTTTCGCGTTCGCGTTTCATCCGTTCCATCGATCGCCAATTGAAAAACAGCATTCGATAACGAGAGACGATAGATAATCCGGTTATTACAACAAAAGCCTCGTAATGATTCGTTTCATTTGTCGACAGTCGCATCAACGATGATCCGTTAATGCTCCGGCGAGTGGCATTTGTGAATTTTCTATTTGTTATTACGCGCAGACCCTCCCCCCTCATTGTGTCATTAATATTTCGTTATTAATTACATGAGCGCACGTATAATTGGCACCGCGCGGCATTAATTAACCCCGTCGAACATCCTACGCGTTCGTGTTTCTTGCGCGGGGAAATCTGATTAGCCTGTGATATCGTGCGCGCGCGTGCACGGATCGCGCTTATTATTTTCGATACCGATTTCCGGCCGAACGGGGATGAAAAATCATCGGACCGAAGCCGAAACGGACGTACGGCTTGGAACCAATTAAAAGTTCGCGGCGTCGGCAGCCAATTACGTACATTGGCGTGGAACGGCCGTAACTTTTAAAGTTGAGTGGTCGCCCGGGCGTATCTTCTCATCCGCGAATTCATTCGCGGAATGTTACGACCGGCATCGCTAATGTTGCGAGAGAGATCATTTGGTCGCTTTTTACGCAACCGATAAAAAAAAAAACAAATAAAATAAAATTATTTTTCAATTTTATTTTTCTCTAACGAGCTCTCCCCTTTCGACGAAATTATAACCGGTTGAGCATCGTCGTGCAAAACTTGCGCTGCGAGAAAATCAAGTTACAAACTTTCCTAAATAACTCGATTTTAAACAGCTCTCGAAAGTGATACCAGATTCCACGTCGTGCTCGTCGTGTGCTCTTCTGTATATATATACGGGGGGTAGATAAAAATCTCGTGACACGCGGGGCTTACACGGTGTGAGAAAATTGCACGGCACTTAAGGGATTATCCCCGTCAGTCGCGTGCGAGAATACGAGTGACTCGGATTATCGGGAAATCGCATCGCGGAGAGAGAGAGAGAGAGAGAGAAAAAGAGAGAGAGAGAGAGGGAGAGAGAGAAGTGCTGCTGTCATAAAATAAGCGTCAGCGGATTGAATACAAACGAGAGATTTGTATATAACGATGTTACGTGTAAGCGCAGCAGTGTGCTTACGCCTTTGGCCACGCGCGAACACCGCAATATGGGCTCCTCGCAAATTTGACACGCTCGCACCTTGTGACTCGCGGGGATTTTGGTTGTTACGCTAGTCGGCGTTTCACGCCTCGTCTCATTTTCCAAACTCACTCTCTCTCTCGTCAGATTGTATAAGCGTTATATAAGCGGGAACCGATGCGAAGTTACGGACGATTTACACGATCCGAGGGATGATAACGCGCGATGGGCACACGACTGAACAGCCGGCTCGAACACGACGCCGCGATTGCTAAATTACGATAATTCGCGAAAATCAGAAGTCAGTCGGAAACTAAATTCCCCCGCAAATATTATTGCCGCATAAATGGAGAACAAAAAGAGAAAGCGCAAGAACTACGAGATGCAGTAAATTAATGAAAATCGTCGTTCAAGCGTTGATCGTGACGATAAAATAACAGAGAGAAAGAGAGAGAGAAAAATTCTTACACCGTTGTTTTCGAACTTGCGCGATTTCAGTCAGCCAACCGATTAATTTCGCCGCGCGCGAGTTTACGTAATAAGAAAACGCGTCGCCGGACGACGACGCGACGCATTTCGTGAAAAAAAAAAATTAAAAAAAAAACGCGCGACGAGAGGTTTCGCCGTGCGAAAAAGCCGGCAGAGAGGAAAGAATTGTCGGGACTCCGTGTCCAACATTCTTTCGTTCGTTCATTTATCACGCGGCACGACGACATAATAGACGATCGCGAGCCACCGCGGCGCGGACTCAACGACGACGGTGTTTTCCACCGCCCGCTCTTGATATCCGGTCCTCTCCGTCACCTCGAATTTGAACGTAAAGGTTTTTACGTTCCTCTCTCCTCAATACGAACCAACTCGGACAATATTGATTCTTCGGCTCGCGAGCGCCGTTAACGACGTCGTCCGCGAATCGTAAAAGTCGACGCTCCGCCGCGTTAAAATGTCGGTCGAATTTGAAATTATGAATTACGTATTCTCTAAGAAATTCTCTGTCTCTCTCTCTCTCTCTTGCTTAATCTATATAAGCATCCTCGTTAGTCAAGATTCCGCCAATATATCTTCCCATAATTTATTTCGGTCTTCCGGCTAATGAATACGACTTGAGTTACTCGAGGCACTTAAACTTTAATCGCCGTGGAAAATCCAGCAGTAAAAAGGATATAACGAGAAAGTTATTTTTCCGCGACGCTGTGTTCAACAAGTCATCCACCGGTAAATTCACGCCGAAATTATAGTTGGTGCTAATTTCACATATATATATATATAACGATATCAATTCGTGAAAATCCGTATAACCGTAAAAAAGCGTGATGCAATCTAACATTGATATGCACGCTTACCCTCATTCTCCCCGTCTCCCGCGCCATTACGGGCATCATCCCACCTCGGCCTCGTGGGTTCCGATTAATTGGAACTCATTGTACCTGGGAATCGCAGGTGTAATGAAAGATAATCGTTCCACCGTCTGCTCGGACTTCCGTCGAAGTTACATTACCGTCGACACGAAACGCTCCGATTTCCCTATTAAAAGTATCGCAATCGAGCGGGGGAAATAGGCGCCGTGTCGGTCGTAACGGCAAGATGGATGCGCATTTCGGCCGAACGAGGCGGATTTAATGTGCTCGCGGCGCGATTCCGGGGATTGGATCGATTTCCCTCCGCGCGCCTCCGTCGCGCACATAATACGCGGGAGAACGACGAAAAATCGGCGGCATCGCGACAGGCTGTCAATCGATTTCAGATCTTGCCGACTGATTGTTCATTCGGTCGCGTAACTCTTTCCGTCGGTTCCATAATAAAAAAAAACAAAAAAACAAAAAAAAAAAAACAAAAAAATGCATGTGCGTGTGCCGAAGCGCACGCATGAATATTCGACGGTGCGTTGTTTTTTTTTTTTTTTTTTTTTTTAATTTTCACCTGTCTCTTTCTCTCTCATTTTTTTTTCATCAGAATATTACAATCCCACGTCTTTGATTGCGTGTTATATTGAATATTTTCAATGCCGCCTGCGTGCGTGTGTATGTAATTATTTTCTCGTTCATAAAATAAATTCCTAGTGCACGCGTGCACGAATATATACAGCGGATTGAGATTTTATAAAATATGCCGCACTTTTTTTTTCGTGCCGCGGTAAAACAATTTTCGATGAATATAACAAAACGCGTTAAATTCGCGCAAGCACATTTACCGTGACAGAATGCATTTCGGAATTTGATGAATTTGATGAATTTCGAGTTGCGGATGCAGGCGCAGCGAAGAGTAGCGGCGCCGCGCTCCCGTCCCGGCGAGCGTGGCGAAACGACGCGGATGGCGCGGATACAAAACGGGGGCCGAGTGCAGATATCGCATTTTTAGAACAGCCGAAGAAACGATCGCCGCTTTTATACGAGTCGTGAATATACCCTTTCCCGGCCATCACATGGGGGATACCTGATACGGCGAGTCGTACGAGCGGATGAGATTTCCTTAGTCCGGTGAAATCTCTTCACCTCGGTATAACGCGGAAGCTAGTTTTTTTTTCCATTCCCCATTTCCACGTGCTTATTCGGGTTCTTCGCGAATCTCCGTTTATATATTTCAATTTCGATTTAACATTCTCGGAGATTGGCACTCGCGCGCGCTGCGGATCCTTCGATATATCTTCGCGAATCTCGGCGATCGCGATTCTCCGTGCGCGATGTTTACCTTCCAATTACTCGGTACAACAATAACACAGAACTTCGTGTAGATATAACGTTCTATTTCACTCGCGTTGCGCTATGGATACGTGACAGCTAAATTTCCCGCGATTACGACAGGCCGTTTTGAGCGTTGTTAAACAAATGATGGATCGTTTGATCCATCGCGCAAGTTTCGACGTTGTAACAGCGTCGTTCGGCGAAGAAACGATCGCGTCCCGTACGATCGCCGGCCGCGCTGTAACGAATTGGCAGATTTGCAATTACCGATCCGCGTCCAGTTTCCGTCGTGCGATTTTTTTCGCGAGACGGATTGCAACGACGTCAACCTGGCAGCGCCTCAAGTATCGCAGGAATTTTGCTTCAGTAATTTTAGTGTTGACTCCGACGTGCAGCTTTATAGACGATATACGCGTCACGAATCGCATTCGACGTGCATTGGGCCTGTCGAGAGAGATCTGAAGTTGTGAAATTTATCTTTCGGACACTCTCTTGGCCCGACTTGGTAGACTGACACATCGAGTTCGAGTTACGTCAAGACACCAAGTCCTCTAGGCGCAGCGTTCTATACTTGTCACATCCACGTATTGCGGTTAATTATCCGAACCCCCTCCGGAGAGATTCGATATAACTATATTCGCGCGCAACGTGTTTACTCGTCGCGGTTCGCGGGATGCGTAATTACGAAAATTAATTGTCACTTTGCGGCGTCTATCTCGACATTTCGCGACGTAAATGCGATTCGCTCTCGCGATGGCTCTCGCGTGATTTGTTTTCTTCGAAATCATTTTGATCGTCATTGCGCGACGAGTCGGTTTATCTCGTCGCGGCGTTGCTATTTTTATCTCGCGAGTGCCTGTTTCCCCCGGTAATAATCTCGCCCCGGCGTGGCATTTGTTATTTTCTTCGGCTTTGTTGAGCTCGCACAACACAGCGCGAGCGCGCACGGCGCGTTTTGTTTCCACTCACCTCAGTCTGCTGTGCTCCGTGTGCGGCGATTCCTCCGGCGATTTGTAACTGTTTCCGGTCTGAAACAAAGAATGAGACGCGTAATGAAGACCACCGATTCTCGCGTGTACCGTAACTAGCAGCGCGCGCCGGCTTTAGGAAAGCAGAAAAAGATCCCCGCCGTGCGCAACTTTATTCCCTTTCACCAACAATCATAGACTGGAAGTGCAAAACCGTGTAAGCGCAATAACAGTTTATTTAAACGAGACGTAAGAACAACACTACGTGAATTTCACGGAAAATTTGTTGCACACGCGCAAAAGAAAAAGAGCAAAACAAAATACAATTTAGAGATATAATAAAAAACAATCCATTCTCTGCGCAAAAACTTTTCCAACAATCGTAACAATCGCGGGAGCGCGCGCTAGGAACAATACATTGTCATTAGAGTGATTGAACCACGCGCCTGTTGCCTCCAAAGGCAAACTCTTTTTCTTTTTTCTCGAAAGCAATCAACCACTTCAGACTCGGCTTTCCGCTCAGATAAGCAGCGATACTCAAGAGATTAAACCGATCAACCCGATCGCCGTGCTGACATCACTGAATCCACCCCTTTGCTCGAGTGGCGTCTCGTCTCGCGTTCGGCGACGCAGCGCCGTAAACGCGGCGGCGCTTAATTCCGTCGGAATAACGACACTCGAGAGGGCGAAAGATGTTACCGTCACATCTCGGTTGCTGTCAGTTCACGAAATAACGTTTCTCCGAAATGAAAACTCGCTCCTGTCCCATGGAACACATGCGCGTCAGCCGTTGGCTAATAAATCGGCCATGGAAAACAACGCACGGTTACGACGGCGACATCGGCGTCGCGAATTAGTTCGCGAGCAACATATTGCGCGCGAGCGACAGAGCGAGAAAGAAAAAGAGAGCGTGCAACAAACAAATGGAATTCCAAGGGATTTCGCGGAAAACGCATCGCGCGGTGACGTAATTAGAATTTATGTCGATTAGAGCCCCAGACCAAGAAGGAAGAAAAAGGACATCGATACGAGAGCCGAAGAGGCCGCAGGGGAGACCGGCGGTGGGCACTATATTTTCATCGAGCAGCGCGCGTCATAAATTCCTTCATTACGCGCCGGCGATTCGCGGATATACCCCCTCGGGCCATCGTTCGCCGCCCGGAAAGCAAACATTAAAGTGCGGGGGCGGCTGTGCGCGCTATCGGCGATGCAATTATTCCTCAGATGGAGCGCGCGGAACGTCCGCGCGCCGTCGATTTTGCTGTCGGCGCGCGATACGATAAGTATCGGGGCGGAAACGATCGGCTATTATCGACGATAGCGAATTTCTTCCGTCACGGATATGAAAATAGCCTGATAAATAGCCGATTTTCTTCTCCCTCTCTCTCTCTCTCTCTCTCTCTTTTTCTCTCTCTCTCGTAATTTTCCCCTCATTGGAGTGACCGTTAGTCACAGCGGGAAATGTTATTCTCGCGTAAATTGTAAACGCGGTTACACCGCGACAATCGAATTACCAGTTATGGAAATTCGCGCGTTTGGAAACAATGGTCATTATAAATACCGGGCGGTCGCGCGGCGCGCGCAATAGAACCGCGCGTATCGTAGATGATCATGGCACGAACAATAATGATTATTTCATTTCAATCAACCTGCGGAAATTGAACAGTTCTGGGACACCCGAGAGAGTAGCCCGTTCTTGCAGCCCGCTCGTTACCGCCCATGCCCGGGATGACCGGACCGATTTAAAAGTACGTCTAATTATATATATATATATATGTATATATGCTGCCTATATTGCAAGCGCTCGCAATTTATCTATTATAGCGGGTTAACGAACTTGGAAAATCAATTCGATCGATCAGTTAAAGTAAATGATTGTCGAGAGAGAACACGTTTGACTGACCCCGTCGATCTCTGTTCCCGCGCGGTACTTCGATCGCGCCGATTATAACGCCGCAATCGGTCGAGCTTTGACATCTGTTGCGTGGCGATGTCACGACGTTACAAGATATTAATCAGCGGAACAATCGGATGTGAATACGTTGTAATCAGCCGTTGAATCTTTTGATTATCACATTTAGAAATTACTGTGAGAGAAAGAGAGAGAGAGACAAGGACCGGAAAATTAATTAATCCTTTCCGTGTGAATAAACATCAAAAATCCAGACTTTCAATGCAAACAAATTATCTTTCTGAATAATCGCGATCGTCCGGAGCATCGGCGTTATAATGATCTTTAAACAACCCCCCCGGTCGTCGATCGATCGCCTGTCCGAGAATCATTGTCAGTCCGCGGATTAATCGCATCGTTTATCGGTTATCACTCGTTCGCGACTTACCCACCGCGCGCACATTTATCTCGTAATCCAGCCCCGAGTAGCGACCGTCTGCTCCTCGTAAGTCTCATCCCGTTCGCAATCTAAGATCAGCACTCAGTCACACCGTACTTTCTCTCTATCTTCTTCTTTTTTTTTCCTCTTCTCCGGAGCCTTTACTCTGATGCCGCGCAATCCGCACCGGAGTGAATTCTTCGTCCCATCCATCCGGGGACAGTCAATTTGTCCTTATTTTCTCTCGACTTTCACTCCGCTCCCGAGTTAAGTGTTTTTTTTCTTCCCTTCCCAACCACCCGAGCATACGCGCGCGCACACACACACAGAGAAAGACACACACGCACAAACACTTCTCTCGCTCGGAAAAGCCACCCCGTCGGCGAAAGACGCGACGCGACTTTCACTCGATTGTGCCTCGGCCAAGTTGTGCTTGGCCCGAACGAGTAGCTCTTGGCACGAGAATCACTATCATCCGTTCCCTTCCCGTTCGGCGAGGAAGCTTGAGATGAGAATGAAGAACAAGAAGAAGACGAGAACGAGTTGCCCCTTCTTCGCTCGTTTTCCGTCTCTTTGCCCTTCTCGCCGTTTGTCCGTCTTCTCTCTTTCTCTTGCCTGTTAGAGAAAAGCGGCAGAAGAACGAAGAGAGCGGGAAGGAGGAAAACAACATCCGCCGGGGTCTCTGTTGCCGTCGTACCGAAATACACCGAGTCCGCCTCTATAAGTTCAGTCGGGCGACAGAGAAAGAGATAGGTAGATAGATAGATAGATAAATAGATAAAGAGAGAAGAGACGCGTGGGGCGAGGCGAGGACGAGAATGACGACGACGACGACGACTCCGGGTTAAAGTGGCGTCGCGTGTAGAACCGCACCAGCAGCGGAATATACGACACCGCACAGAGCGGAGGACCGCTCGGTCTTTTCTCGCGCGGGAAACTGCCTCCGCCCGCGTGTCTTCCGCTCTGTTCTTTCTCACCTACGGTCCCGTAGCTGCGCGAAGCTTCGCTATTTTTCCCCGAGTTTCGAGGAATTACGTTCTCTTGCCTTTCTATCTTTCGCTCTCCCCCCCCTCTCTCTCTCTCTCTCTCTCACGGCTCATCTCCTTTGTTTCCGTCGAGCACAGCGGATTCATCCGCAATTATACACAGACAGAGATATATATATATATATAGCGCGTCATAGCGCGCCAAAAGAGAGCATCAAGTCGCTTTTTCCGTCTGCTTTAAAAGAGATTTCGTTACGATGTGGAAAAAGTAACACCGCGGCTCGCCTTGTTACAAACTTTTGTAACGCATAGACGCGAGCAAATTATATCGCGGAAAAAAATGCTGTACGTGCGTTCTTCGAAACGTTGTTGCGTACAAACAATTTAAAAGAGTTTTGTCGGATCTACGCGGAAACAGGATGCGTTGACACGAAGTGCACGAATAAAAATTAGACGATTTTTATGTCATTTTAGTGTCAACTAAAAAAGTGTCAGCGCGAGCGGGTATCTTGTTCGCTTCGCGAGCGAAACGTGCGAGTGCTCGCGCTTCGAAGCGCCGTTCAATCGGGAACTGCTTATAATTTTCTCTTTGTTACCACACACAGCAGTGTTTTCACAAATATTTCAAGTCGCGCCGAAAATCGGTAACAATAAAATCGTCACAATAACACCGAGAAGAAGCGATTTTCCAATATATTAATCATTAATTCTCGCTGCACACAAAACAGTCTTTTTCAACCAAAAAAGAATCAGAATATTATTAAAATTTATAGAAAATTATTTGAAAATATTCGAAATTATTACCTTAACAAGCTCGTACACGTAATTTTCCTCTCGCTAAAAAAAATGTTGTTTGGTTCGTACAAGCTCGTGAGAGATTTACTTTTTTTTTTTTTACGCGTTACACGATATCCAAAGTATTAGTGCGCGGAATATGAAGTTCATTATCAACTATGCAAACACGCGACGGATAGAAAATTCTGCGGCGGAAAATCAACAGCACGTAGCTCCGTCGTATTTAACGCGCGTCTGAGGAGAAATTCCGACGAGAGAGAGAAAGAGAGAGAGAGAGAGAGAGAGGGAGGGCAAGTTGGCGCGGAGAGCATCGCGAATAAATATTTGTGTAATGTTGTACGTGCCAGGTGGATTTTCGGAGGCGAAGCGCGAACGAGCGAGTCCTGTCGACTCGCCTGTTAGCTACGAGTTGTGTATCCGGGGAACTTACGCGTGCTACACACATAACACATACAGAGAGAGAGAGATAGATAGAGGGAGAGAAGAGAAATAGATACGCGGTTGTAAGCGCGGACTTAGGATCGATGCGGAATCAGCCTAATCGCCCGGAAGTGTTGCCAATGTCCACCGCTAATCCGATCGCAGATGTTTCGCTGCGACCGGTTCTCTCCCGGCCGCCGCCGGCTCGTTTCCCGTCTCTCCGCTCTCCTCGCCGACCCGTTCCCGCTCGACGATGTTTGTTTGCGGCCGCGTTAGCGGATTCTAATCGCGGTTACTCCGTTCGCGCCCTAAATCTGCCACCGCCACCAAACCGAGTACTTAAATCGAGTGAAACGTGCCGCTGTACAACGCATTTAGGTTAAAGCGCACCTATTTTCAATTAGGCGCCCTCGGCGCTCGCTCGGGCGCCGATATATCTCGCCCGCTTCGGCGATTCTGAGTCATGAAACTGGCACGGCAAACAGAAATCTCTGTTGATTAATCGCACGGGCGACTTTCCGTGATTTATCTTGTCGTCTCTTAAATGGCATGTTTTAATAAAACACACAGCAGCTCTCTCTTCTCTCTCACACACTCTCTTTCACACACAGCCGAAGTTCCGAGAAATATAATGTTAATTGCTTGATTAATACTCTCATATTTTTGGGGCTTGTTATTAGCAGTGTGTTATTAGCAATAAACTTCACGAACAAATGTTATGTTAAACTTCGGTCATAAATGCGAGCAGACTGAAAATGTAAAAAGAGCGCAAGTAAAAATATTTTTCATACTTTTACCTTCACATTTCTCACATTTCCTCGTAACGCAAGATTTTATCATTTATTTATGACATGCTAACTGTGTCTGTTTCCCTCTTTCTTGCTCGTATATTTATTTAATTAGTATATATATTTATATAATTATTTTACGACAATTATATAAATAATTTTTCTTTGTTTAAAAACTGAAAAAGAGCTTCACTTTTTTGCTGTTATTTTCTGTTTACTGATTTGTTTGTTACCGTGCCAGCAAACGACGTCCGCGAAAACCGAAACCGACATCCGTGAAGTCTGAAATGCCGCTAACTCCGGAGAGAAAAAAGAATGAGAGAGAGAGAGAGAGAGAGAGAGAGAGAGAGAGAGAGAGAGAGTGAAACGGTAAGCAAAATAAAAAAAAAATAGAGTATAACAACGAGATCCATACGCGTAAGTAATATGAAGAGGTGGAGGAAGAGAACTCGAAGCGGACGTGCAGGCGGAAAATATTTTTGAAGCGAGTGCGGGTAAGAGAGCCACTCTCTAATTAGCCTGGTATACGGGGTGGCTTTTTGTTTAATTAACACGCTCGTAGTAAACTACCACGAGCCGCGAGGGCCGCTCTTTCTACCCGGGCGCGCTTTATATGTTCTATTTTTTTTTCCTCTCATCCCCGGTGTGTTTCCCCTCCGGTTTCGTCCTTTCGCTCGTGATACACCCGATAGGTATTAGTTTGCTTAAAACACGCGCTCAAGGGTGTCGGGTTTAAAAGGGCGACGTTTCCTGGCTTGCAGTAGGTGTGTCTCTCCGGCGCGCCGGTTCTCTGTCTCCCTTTTCGCGCGTCGCAGGCTTTTTCGATGCCCGCGCGTCGATGAAAATACCGGGCTTCCGGTGTCGGGGGTGTTTTCACGTCGCACAGCCTCTCCTGTCGTCTCGTCACAACACATATTTCTCGAATACGGGACCTCGAGAACGGAAATCGCGGCGCTTCAATCTCTCGGAAGAGAAAGAGAGGAAGAGGAAGAGCCGGCGAGGGCCCGACTCGCGATAGCTCGAACTACTGAATTCCGAAAGAAAAGTAATCTTGTTAATAGAAAGCTTCCGTGAGTTTATTGGCACTGCGCCCGTCGCTGATTGATTGCACTACCTTCGGCGCGCGGCCCTTAGACTCCCTAGTTTATTCGATTAGAATGTCGGCCCTTTTGTTTTCATTTTTTTATGCCCGAACGATTCTCTTATCTCGCGCACAGCCGGATTGCGCAGTCGTTTTTCTCCGCGCTTTAAAAATAAGTTTCCGCGACGAGAGAGAGTACAAACCTCGCCGAAGGATGAAAGAATAATATTATTACTGTGACGTAAATTGGTATCTTATATTCTTAGCTGCTGCTCGAACACACGGTGACAGTTGGCTGCGCGCTAATTTTCCCGGTAGTTCCGCTCGAGTTAAGCGCGTAATAAAACGCAGCGATAAATCTCAAAGGTTACTATATACTTAAAAAGAAAAAAAAAAAAGAAAAAGTTCTGTAACTTCGACAAACGTGGGTTTTATCTATTCCAAAAGTCACGGCCATTTATGCCGAAATTATTTCGCATGACGAATATCGCGAACTCGGAGAGGTGTCCGGATTGAGCGAGATCGAGGCGATCCACGTGTCGAACAGATTCAGTATCGCAGTACGCGTATCAGCATTGAGATACGCTCGAGAGAGCCACATCTCTCTCTCTCTCTTTTTCTCTTCGTGTGCACGCTTTTGCAGCAGTCTGGCAACGAGACACGATTCTCTTCCTCCCCCGCTCTATCTCTCTCTCTTTCTCAGTTTAGTCTGGTCTGTACGTTAGGCGGTGAACGTTAGCTGCAGGTGGCGCAGTGTATTTATAGCCGCGTCGTGACTCCTCTTCCTCTTCGCCAACAACACGCTCGGTTCTCCCCCGGTTTTCGTGCAACTCCTCACCGTTGCGTCTTTCTCGCTCGCTCCGCCTTCATTTCCTCTCTCTCTCTCTCCCTCTTTGTCTCTCTTTCTTTCTTTTTCTCTTTGTCTCTCTTTGTTTCTCTCTCTTCAGTCTTCATTTTCCACCGGCTCTGTTGCGCGAGGCAGTCTTAACCCAAGCAGCGACGTTAAACCGGCTGGCGCGAACGGCGACTTTTGCCCCGGAGGGTCCATCGGACGGACGGACGAGAACGGCCCCTGAAAAATGAGTTTAGCCGGCGGAATTGCGGGAGCGCCTTCAAAGCAGATTATCTCTCGGAGGAGAGTCTTGTTCGAATTCAGACGCAAGGAGAGAAGATAAACGATCGAGCGTACGGCGCGCGCGGTACGTGCGCCGCTCGTCTCGCCTCCGCTCATCGGAATCCGTCAATTCGCCGTTACGTGCCGTCTCGGCGTGAATTTTTGTGCGCGTTCAGAAAAATCGTTCTCCGTTCTGCGTTTTTATACGCGCATTGGAATATCGATTCCGGCGGTCGGGCAGATTTGTTTCCGACGTCGCGCGTAGAGGAGAGGCGGGAAGGAAAAGAATGGCCACGTTTTCGTGGCGCGAACGCGCGTGAATCTTTTCGAAATCTGATCGCTCGGACTTCCCGTACGTGTAGTTCTCGCTTAAGTACAATTACACGTCGCTGAAGCTCGCGATAAGATTCGTTAATGATCTCGAATTCGCCGCGTTACAAGATCGCGCGACAGATCTGCGACCCTCTGAAGCTCGTTGCTAATTCTAATACCAAGCAAACCACCGTTCTTTCGTCACCGCCGAGACACTCTCTCTTTTTCTCTCTCTCGCGCTTGCGAAAGAGCGAGATCGAGATCTCGCACGCTCGCGGAAATAATTGCGATAATCGGGCGGAACGTGGCGCGCAACGGGCGACCCCGTAACGACCCGACGTATTTGCCCCTCTGGTTCTGGCGAGAGAGAAGGGGGGAGGTGGTGGTTGCGACGCGAGTCGAGCTCGCGCCAACGAGCGGGTCAACACTTTTACACCCGGCTAAGCTCCGCCGCCATCAGATAACGATTCGCGAGGTACGACGCGGCCGCGGCAGTCACTTTCAGCCGGCGCTGAAGCGACGCGCACACCTAAACGGTTAAAGTCTTGTCCAAACTCGGCGAAACTCGTTTGCTCCGCGGCTGCCGCTATCTCGTAGCTGCGATCTACTCTCAATCTCCAGACTCGCGCGCGCGCCCGCTTTCGCTCCTTTTTGCCTCTCCTATCTCTCGCAACGGAGAAAGGCAAGAGAAACGGCCTTTTCACGATCATTTCGATAGCGAAAGAGTTGAACGGGGATTTTTAAAAGACGACGCGAGGATTCTCTTGAAACCGAGGGGCGCGACCGAATAGAGAATGTGTTGAGTAATGTTTCGCGAGCGCGGCTTCCGCGACCGACCCGGAATCCAGATGCGTAACGGGAGAGTTTGCGGGTGCTTGCAAAGTGCCCGCGAACACGGAATAACGGAAAGAAAGAACTGGAATGTTTTTTTTTCGTTTTGTTTTCTTATGTGACTTGGATTAAATTGTGATAATTTTTAAAGCCGACTGCGCGCCCCCGGCACGAAAAGAAACTTTCACAGTTCTCGTAATCAGAACGCGCGTTTTAAAGAAACGAACGGAGGAGAAAAGAAACACAGATTTGTATTATGAATTATTAATTATTCTCCTGTTTTATCGTGACACGTTATCACGTAGCGTTCGAGTATCGTTGGAGGAACATTTTGCCTGCTTGTGCATTTGCGTTCCCTATTTTCTATTTTTTTGTTTTTTTTTTTTTCACTCACGTGTTTACATGAGGAACGCGCGAACCTGCGTGCAAACTTTCGACACGACGCATGCAAGGAGGGAAGGAATTCTCAAGCAGCGCGCGCTGCTACAAAAAAAGATACCCGGTTGTTAAACTGAAAGTGTGACAACAATTTTTCTCGGATACGTCTTCTATAGCGGGACGTGACCTCTTTTAACCGGGCGCGCGCGCGCGAGTCGGGCTATTAAGGGGAGGATGATCGATGATTTGCGCCATCCATTATAGCCGGTGACTGGGAACGTAAACCCGTTATTTGCAACGTTCCCGATTTTTTTCACGATACTTTAAAAAACACGTACGTGTTTTGCCATTTAATTCTCGAACAAAAATATTATACAAAATGTCATCGGACATCAGCGTTTTCTTGACAGTCTTACGGCGCGGACTTTACGTGTGCGTGTTTGCACGACGCGGCGGTTATATACATACAACGAGCGAAGAACAAGTCTGAAGAAAATAAATCGTTGCGTCGATTTCTCTCGATTCTTCCTTTACGAGCTGCTGCTAAATCACGAGAAAGTAATGAAAATGTGGTGTGCGAAAAAGTTTTTATCCAATATACAGAAGAATAAATTTATATCCAAGCGGGGCGTGCGCAACGTGTTCGTTCTCTTTTGGATCTAATCAGATCGTTAAAGAGCACCGAGCGACAATTCACCGCAGTCCCTTGAGATTTCTTCGCGCAATGAATGCGCAATCAACGTGCGAGAATGCATTTATGTATATCTGATACACATGAGAAGCCATCAACAATCTGTTATTTGATCACGCAACTCAGTCTCATATTACAGAACACTTGATTAATTTGTTTAAAATAAAAAAGCAGCGAAAATCTGATCATTGAAAAATGCAAGCAGTGCTCAGAATTATTTCACACATTTCGTCGGAATTTCTTAGAGGCACGTATTTCCGTTATCTTTTCCTTCCGGAATCGTTTCAGTAAGACGCGCTCAGGTGATGCTGCATCAAAACGTGTTTTCCCAAACAACGAAATAACTTTTTCAAAACATTACTCAAAATTTGCCTCTCAGACATTTGACACAATGTCCAAATAATTCCGAGTAAAAAAAGAAAGAGAAAAAGTTCGAAGGATTGCCTATAAAATGGTTAATATAACGTCGTGCGAACGATACCAACGCGCTCTCAAAACAAAATCACCGAAGCATCCGTGGCGGTAGCAACCTTCGTCGAGAATGAGATCGCCGCTGCGAGCAACAATACTACATGTAGTGAGAGAACTTTCCTTGTGTTGTTCGTTGTAACGTAAACTAGACTTCTAATAACATAAACTTAATTCCACGGGGGCGATGCCTATATCGACCGGAGGCTGTTATCACAGGATAATGACGAACATAATACCCGTCAGCGTCCGCAGGATGCTCTCTCAAGCGCCGGACTTCGCGCAAACAATATATAGGTCGCAAAACATCCCGGTGAAGAGAGGAACAACGGGCGGTGGATCAACGAGGAGAAGAGCAAGAGAGGAACATTGCCAGAGAGAGATACGAGCCACATAATCAAGCCGACGTCACAATTGTACGTCCCGCTTACATACGTACGCGAGAGAGTGTTCGTCCCATCCCACCTCGTATTGGCACCTCGGCGCTTGCTCAATGGCAGATACCGACGCGTCGTCGTGCGCCAGGATATAGGATGTACCCGTACAAGAACCCGCAGCTGATTATTGCCTGCGCCCATGGCAAATAGCAAGCGGACGCGGCTCTCGGCGTCGATTTGATTTCGACGTTATTGCGAAACGCCAGAAACGTAACTTCGGAAGACTGTGTGATTGTGCGCCCCTTGCGAGCGTTGAAGTTTCGCGCTGATGAGATGTACGCGCGGAATATTCCGCAATCCGCGCGATTAGTTTCTCCTCGTTTCGATCAAAAGGTAATGGGTGGGCTATGATCTCTGTTGTGAATTTCGTATTCCGCGCTTTGACTTTAAACGCCCGAACGATTGAATCGTATTTCGAGAGTATTCAAAGCTTACAGAGGTAGTCGATAAACGATAAACGTTTAACTTGCGACATTGAGTGTTCTTTTCATTTGTTTTTTTTTTCTCTTTTTTTTTTATTTTGTTTTTTAAATTTTCCGGTTGTGGAATATCTTGATACAAAGCAACAGAGCTCTTCTCTGAGAAAGATCGAGTTATATAGTCATGAGACGATATTCTCTTCGCTCTCAGATTTCACGAGAAAGCGAGAAAAACACTCGAGTATTTTATCGAACGCGTGATAAGAGACGGATAAATGGTACTAACAAGATTTTTAAGAAGAACGAGATCTCGTGACACATGCAGTGCATTCATGACTGGTCGTGTGATAAAAATCAACGAGGGGTGGAGCGGAGGGTGGGACAAATTCGTTCCGGCGAAGCTGAATTGCGTAAGTAGTTCTTGAGCGACGCGTCTTGCCCTCTCGGGATGTTTTAACCCTTCTCCGACACGTGAGGGAATCGTACGTACGGGCGAAGGGAATAAAGAAGAGAACGCGAGGAAAAGCTTGGCGCTCAAGAGCACGCGAGAAGAAAGGAAAAGAGAGATTTGCGACGGCGAAAAGGGAAGGGACGTAGAGAGAAAGTAGGATCGACTGTAAAAGCAACAGGTGCCGACGTCTAGCTAGCAAGCAGCTCTCGCGAACCCTCCCGCACTGCTGCACCTCCTCCCTCCTCCTCGTTTTCCAACCTTTCTCTCTCTCTCCCTCTTTCTCCACCATCTTCGATTCCCGCACGTCCGTCTCGCTTTCTACCCTCTTGCTCTCGCATCCGCGCGCTCTCCTCATCCTCGCGCGATCACCCTCGAGCAGATCCCGGCGAGATAGCAAAAATGTTTAATGGGGTGAACTCGCCGGAAAATACCAGGCGACCCGCGTCTCCTCGTAGCACCAGCCTGAAAATGTCGTTTCCCTCGATCAGTTTCGCATTAACGTCCCGAGCCTGCTTATCGAGGGCCTTTTCGTGTTTAGTGAGGATCTTCCCTTTAAACGGCGGAGGTATCTCCGAGCGCGCCGCGAATTCCTTCCTCCCCTTCTTTCATCCCCCCCGTCTCCGGGATCGACAAGACGTTATTTCTTTTCATCGACTCCTGCCGCCGCTAGTGCTCGTGAAAATGCGCGGCATCACGTTGAGAAGAAAATAAGATAAGAGAGAAAACCGACGTAGATTATCCATACGTTTACAATTGTTTTCACGATTTTTTTTTTCAACAGAGTGTGTATCTATAGATCTTCTCTTTAACGGTGTGTGGTTTAGTATTTTACCGATATAAAATATAAAAAGCGATATAAAAATTCGCGCTTGCGAATCGCGCTACAATGTAAAATCACCCGCAGGATGCTGTCCTTTCGTTTTTCCTTGACATGGAAACTGCTGTTTTCTCGTTAGAGAGCACAATTCAAATTCATCGAACGCATCGACAGTCGCGCGGATTACGAACTAATCGGAAAAATCGTGACTTTACTACCGACGCTCGTTCTGTGTTTGTTTTCTTTTTTAGATTTGCAAAAAACCCGTACTATAACGATTTTGAAACGATGTTGTAGTTTATTCCGTCCCCAATGCGGTTTTTAACAAGTGAATAAACGCGCGATAGAACGTACACGAATCGTGACGATTATCGAAATGAAGCGAGTCGAACACAACAAACAAACGCGGCACGCGCGGCGTCGCATCAACAGATCGCGATGCATCGACAAACTTGATTGTTGTTAAATTACACAGAATACATTTAAACCTCTCTACTCTCTAAACCTCTCTCTATTTTTACAACCCTTTATTCTCAATTTCTTTATTCTTGAAAACAGCTGACACACACAATTCTGATAGTCTATTTTTTAAAATGCAAATTCGGTCAATTTAGCTAATTTGTTGATCAATATTGATGACACGTTTCTATGAGCGTTAAGTTTGATCGATAATCGTCAATTAATAGCTTTATTTGTGCATCGCCCAATATAAAAATGTTCGAAACAAAATATGCAATGATCAATTGAAAGTACAATCATCAATAACGTAAAGAGAAAGAAAACAGGGAAATATGAGATAAATATAAGAAAACATACCTATATATAAATAACAAGCCTTTAGAGCTTACGATCCTTAGGGCTTTTTCACGTGCACTGGCCGCGTTTTACTCGTAAACAATCGGACGTGTCTGAAAACGTCTCGGGAACGAAGACCTCCGAGGCGCGCCGAGGATGCGCGAAGGTCGATCGACCGCAAAGTTACGTAGTAGTTCACGAGTGATTTTGATCGACCGCTGTTGTATATCCGTGTCATGACGTTAAGAACAAGGGGTGCAAAGCACGCAATTAGTATGTTCCCGCGTATTTATTAATAAATACGATCGCGAAGTGATTACAGCGCGATTAAATACGACGCTTGTGCCGCGCGGTATCGGTCGTTCGCGGCGCGATGTAGTCCAGCGCAATATTCCTGGAATTCGACGCTCGCGACGCCACATTGGTGGCGCGCTCATTAATTAATAACATTCGTCACTTTGTGCTTTCTTCGCGAGCGTCGCGTCGGTCGAATCGGCTCGATTTTGCTAAATGCCGAATTGAGTTTGGAACGTTGAACGAGAATTGATTTCGCGTGTAGCGCATTAATCGAAAGATCGGAACAATGATCTCTCGTTCGCGCGAACAGCGAGGGAGGAAGGGCAGTCTCGCAGTCTCCAAACATCCGGAAACATTGGTGTGTCCGATTGCGTGTGTCCGCGCGTTAAATTGCGGTGTCTTGATCGCGACAATTATGATTATGTTCGCTTGCGTATCTCGCGTTTTGATAAAATAATTAGTCACTGTTACGTTTGCGAGTGTGTGTTTCTAAATGACAATCAAGTGTGCGAGTAAACGGCAATCGAGTGAACGAAGCAGTTGGCGACAAAAACAATTTTGGTGAGTCAGCAATAATGTACAGAGATGTTACTGTTTTTAAAAAATATTTTTCTGGTCTGATTCTTCTATTTATTACCCTCGAATATACATATAAATTATCATTTCTGATATTTATTAAGCGACAAAAAAAGACAATCCTATTGCGATATTGAAAGGTTGAAAGAAAAAGAGAGAGAGAGAGAGAGGAGAGGCTTACGGAAAATTCTCCGCTAATTCCTACGGTGCCGCGAATATATCTAGTGCGTGATAGCAGAAGAGCGAAATTTGCAACGAGACGTCTTTCTCACGGAGAATCCCGCAATAAATGCCGGGGGAACAAATGCAGCAATAAATGTTAAAGAGATCTCACTCGTCCCGAGAATGCGGCTTTAGAGCGAAGAAAGCTCCCGCGGGTCTGGCCGTGAAAGAATTCCGAGAGGAATCGAGATTACTTGGAGAGGGGGAAGGGTATACGGAACTTTTTGATGGGAATAAATGAAACGCATTAATAAGGCCGCGGCTATTTCGTGCGGGGTCTCTCGGTAATAAAATTTATACGATGTTTAAAAAATCGCGAATCTCTCCTCTGTCTCTCTCTCTCTCTCTCTCTCTCTCTTCCTTTTCTCTTCATCTCCAATCTCTCTTGCCGCGTTTCTGTTTGATTCTTATTAACGTCGGGATCGTCTGACTGAAGAGCTCGACCGTGAGAGAAGACCCTTCTCCCTTTTCCTCCCCCGACTATTTGCTAGACAGCGCGATGGAGGAGCAATCAGCTTGCTCTTCCACAGAGCCATCGTAATTGCATATTTTTCTGAAAAAAAAAAAAAATAAATAAACGCCAACGATATACTATTTTATTATCATCTTGATCGAATTTCAATGGATCCAATTAATTAATGAGAAAATTGATAATCACGGGATCAATTATATCGCAAAATTATTATACGAAACCGAGTGTATAGAATGTACTAAGCTTAATGAAATGACGTAAATCCGTCGTTAAATTAATTTACCACCAATCATACAATTTTGAATTTATATCCAGACTTCCTCCTCCCTTCTGTCCCGAACGTTGGCGTTCGAAAATGCGCGTGATTTATTGGAGATTTGCTTTCGGGACTCTCTGCATCCCCGCGCGGACTCTGTACTTTACCAACACAATTTGCTGAAAGTATAGTTTATGGCCACACACCCAAATCGTTCATAAATGCTTTCCCCGCGTTACTAAATAAAATACATAATATAATTCTGCAATTTCGCGTCGACTCGCTTTGTTGCGGCCGACGCGAATTTACATACACGCGAGCGCGGGAGGAGGGATAATATCGAGCGCGTTGTACCTGTGTGTTTGCCCACGTGTTTATTGGTGTCTCGGCCATTAAACGCGCCGAGTGCGCCTCGTGCGCGCGAATTCGTGCGCTCCCTACTCGTAATTTTTACATCCGGAAGTGTTTTTTTTTTTGTAGCGTTTTTCTTCGGATCGTTTACGCGCCGAGCGAACGTTCGTTCGCGTGTACGTTCGCGTGTCACATCAGAAACGGAATCATAGGGAGAAGGGAGAGGAGGTCCGTAACACAACCACCTGCAACAACCCTTTATCCTTCGGGGTAAGGAGACGGCCGGTCGCACACCGGTGATTCGAATTTGGAGCAGCAGACTTTATCGTTGCTCCGCAACCGCACGAAACGTTGTTTGGCCCCGGTGAAAGCGTATTAAACATTACCGAGGGGTCGTTTTACGATCCCTTGAACATATCGTATTAATGTCGTTCTCTCGGTGATGTCGCGCGCGCGCGCTGCGGCTTTACGTTGCTCTCACCCGCTTCCAATTTAATGCGTCTGCCGCGAGAACTTGCCATTGTGGTGCATATGGAACGGGCTTGCTGCGAGAGAGAGCATCGTTTCAATGAATACGATTACGAATACATACGACGGCGATCTTAATGACGAAACTATCTGCCGAAGTAGGTATTACTTCGTTCATATATTCGCTCGTATTACACGCGACAAAGCGCAATATCAATCTTACAATTACATCTCGTTAATGTCTCACTCAATTTATTTAAAAAAGAAGTTTGACAAATTGTTTAAATAAAACTCATTGTAAAAATCTATTATCAAAGTGCTCAAGTAATAAAAGTGGAAAATATTACTTACTAAAACCTCGTAAATCTCATCTCTCTTATTGTTTTTGCAAGATGACAGAGATAGTGCAAAGAAGTTTATTAATTCAACTCTTAATGTCTTATGCAACTGTTAATAGGAAAATTAGATCGGTGCAACTATTTATATTTAAACTATTATATTTATATTTAAACAACTATTATATTTAATTTTAAATGTGTTAACAAGTCGCCTCTAAAATAACTAATTAGGTTATATCTTATTAATAACCAATTATACATATTTTAGTAACTTTAAAATAAGCAATCGGAATAGTGCAATCTTGCTGAATCGAAAAGCATATAACCTTCTTTGGACTCTTCCTCTAAATTTCTGCTTTTGCGCGTTTAAAGTCTGTTTCGAGCTAATTACGCGATAAATTTTTGCTCTCTTTCCGCTGAACTATCTCGATCGTTAGAGAAAAACAGCCGCGCCGTGTTGCTTCTTACCACCACGCGGAAAACGAATGGAGGCGTAAAGAAGCGCCCGATGAAGGGGAACTCTCACTTCCTATGCTAATGCCGAGGGCGAGGTTTTCGTTCTGTGTTCATAAAGACGACGGGCGAAATAAGACCGTTGCATCGCGAAAGAAAGGGTGGAAGAAGAAGAAGCGGAAGAGACGCCGAGAGAGGGTTGTGTTATGCCCACGGCATCTGCCACCGTTGTGTATCCGATATGCGATATTTTGTTCGCGGAATCTGTGCGCCGCTTGTACAATTGATATAAAAAAAAAAAAAAAAAAGAAAAAAAAGCCAAATTCTCAATTGGGAGAGTAGCTCCTTTATTTCTGGCCTTGATAATTTTCTACTCTTCTCTGTTGTTACGTAACCGAGAGATCAGTCTCCAATAATTTTACAATTTTACGCGAAAAGCAGTTCTTTGTGTGCGAACCGTTCGACGATACGTTGCGCAATTGCGTATTATCGATAGATCGGCCCCGAAGCTCTCTCGCTCATTTGACGAATATATGCGAGGCGAAGTATCGCGCGCGAGTATAAGCGAATGAGATAACACACGTCGATGTAACAATGTGGTAATTGTACACGACAATGCAGTAAAATTCACGTTCACATAAACGCGACGCATTTGGATTTACCGAATGTATGACGAATGAACGTATTGTCTGCAGTCAGCAACGTCTACGGTAATGCGCTTTAGTTTATGACGTCACGTGTAATATACCACACTAATTAGTGGCTTATTTTCGGCCGCGTTAATGCAGCGATAACGTACACAGTAGTAACGCCGCGCGTATGACGCGGCAATCGCGTCAAACAGAGAACCGCCATCAGACGTTCGGGCATTGTTTCTCCCACCTCGCGTTTTCCACGACTTGATTTTCCGCCGATCGAGCGAGAATTTAGAGAGAGAGAGAGAGAGACACGCGGGAAAGGGGTGAGAGAGGCAGTCGTGCCGAATCCCCCGGCGATGTTACGTGTCTGATTTAATGTTCGGGAGACTCGATGTCGCGGTCTGCCTGGTGTTTCGGTAAACGTTTTATCCGCGGCGGTCTCTGACGCTGATAGGATTTCAGACTGACTTTCTCCCATTCTCTCTTTCTCTCTCTCTCTCTCTCTCTCTAGCATTGCTTGTTTCTATCAAGAGAATTCACCCGACTCGTGGATGGAGAGACGCGGAAATATATACGTGCGATCCTTATTCGCGAAACGTGTGCGAAAGGAAGCTTTGATCGGAGCCGCCGTCGCGATCGATATTTTCGTAGACTATTGATGTACGGAGGAGAAGGAGGAACGAGGAGATGGGAAGGTCGAGGGCCGAGAGAAAAATAACGAGGAGGATTTTTTTTTTTGTTTGTTTTTCCCCGCGAAGATTAAAAGCGCCCAGCGGTATCGATGATGCGCAGGAGGAGGAGGAGGGAAGAGGAGATATATAATGCAACGCGCAGCAGCTTCGTTACAGCGCAACATGAGCGATGAGATGCATTATATGGTAATACATCGACGGCAGCGGTCAGTTCCGAAATAGAAACGAGCAACGGCGAATTTCGGGCGCAAACCGAGTGCAAATCGATACCCGAAGAGACTAATCTGCTCGCGAAGCTTCCGGCAAAGCGTGACGCGCGTAAAGGAAACGTCAATTATCCATCCCATGTGCATTAATCCGTAGTTTCGAAGGTTTTAAACTTCCCTTTTCCGCGGCTAATGAGAGAGTTGTCACATATTTTCGTTTTGCGGCAGTTCGAAATCGCATAAATCTAACCCGATCGTTTCGCGCAACACGAGCACGAGTGGATAGGTGCGAGAGAGAGAGAGAGAGAGAAAAGAGAGCGGGCAGCAATGTGCGCGAGAGGATAGTCGTCCGAGCATGGTCGAGCGGTTATAGTTTGCAGGTTGTCCGTTGCTACAGGACCAATTCCGGCCGCGATAATCAAATCTAATCCCTGGAAGCTTCCGCGGGCTAACTGGTAACCAATGTTACATCGGCTTACCGTATTGTACGGAATGCAGGCAGAAGTGAAGAGAGAGAGAGGGAAAAGAGTGGGAGAAATAGGAGCGGTATATAGGACGCACGGCGCATAGATTTCAAAATATCGGATTTCGTATGCAGCTCCCGATCTGCAGCTCCCCGGGGCATCGGTGCGCGCAATATCTGTTTAAAGCCGACTCGAAGAACTGCGCAAAGGGAGCGTAGGGGGGAGGGAGACTAAACGCGTGTATATCTGGATTAAGATATCGACGCGGCGCGCGCTTTCTCTTTCTCCGCGTGTGCCCGCGGGGAGGCACTTTCCAGGGACCATCCATCAACGAGCCTGTCACGTCCCGTTTTACAAACGCTTCTGTTGAACGAAATATTCCGTGTCCATTAAAGCAAATCGATCCGTTCGTTGACGCGATGTCAAGCGCGCGATTCCGTACTTAAGATCGGTTATCTTTTTTTAACCGCGCACTTTTTCCTTTGGTTTCTTTTTTTTACTTTTGATAAAATGTCACACACAAACGGCGAAACTCGCCTCGAAAATAAAGTATGTAATTACGATTCGTTATCCGATCGAAATGCTAATTTTCAATCTCGCCGTTGCTCTCGTTTCGAAATCGGCCGACGAAGGAACTACGCCAAATCGCCGCGATTCGTCTTCCATCTAGTCGGTAGGAAGGAGGGGAGGGGGAGAGAGGGAAGGTATAGCGGAAGATGAAGAGGCCACCTAATCAACGCCGATTTAAAAATCCCCGTCACGTTGTCCGATATCTTCGGTCATTCCTTTTCGGAAAAGGGCCGTTTGCCGTGACGGTCGAGGAGAAACGGGGATGGGAGAGAGGGCGTGAGAGACGTCAGAGAGGCTAAAGGGGAAGAGTTAGGAGAAACGTGCCGTACCGTGAAGAGCATCATGCGCAATCTTGTATGCAAATCGAGGAAGAAGGACGGGGTTGACGGTGGTGTCGGACGGCGGGGGCGCGGCGAGGAGAGGGATGAGACGGAAAAAGGAATGAGCGCCCCGGTGCGGTCTCGGGGCGTGAGGGGTTGTGAGGCGCGTGAAGGGAGGTACTTTAAGAAAAATTTGTTCCCTCAAGATTTCTACATGCAAATGCGACACCGCCGGTGCTCTCCACGGCTCAGCTCGGCTCGCGTCGCCGAGCTCTCGGATTTGCATTCCACGCTCTACATTCATACCCTCCTCTTACCCTTCTCTCTCTCTCTCTCTCTTTCTCTCTCTCTCTCTCTCTCTCTTACCCTCGACGGAAACCGGCAGAAACGCGTGCGGTGTCTCCCGTTTTATTAATGATCCGTAAGTGTCGGCGGAGCGAGCGAGCGAAGCAGCGAACCGCGATAGCCGCCCGCCGGTGTGGGTGACGAGGGGTGACGTGGCAGCGCCGGGGTGAATCGCCGCTACTCTAATTACCATTAACCCATTAGGACGCATAATTTGCCTAATCGGGACGTCCGGTGTGTATTACATCGCGTTATTCGGGATAGGTTCGCCCCGAAATGTTTTGTATAATGTTGGTTTACCCGATCGCGCGAGCGCGTTGCGAGTTGCATGTTAACATGGCGTTATGCGGGATTGCATACTTCGGGTTGGCTGCGATGCAGTTTCTTCGTATCGTTTAATAAGATCGTGGCGTGCGATCGCGCATGGAAATTTCTGTTCGGGATTAATCACTCGCGAGAGAGCTGCTGTGCGAGCGCGGGCGTAAATAAAGTCTTCGGTGAAGGAAAAAATACAACGACGGCGGTCGAAAACGTTCTTTCCGCGAAACGACACGGCGAGAAAAGTTTATATTTTTTGCCGATATATTTTTTCGTATGTATTTTCTCCGCTTTTGTAAGCATTACGACAACATCGCGCGTCGTGTGTGACGTTGCTGCCCTTCGAAAGTTATATTTGCAAAAATACATGTTGGTATATTGTGCGCGGGAAGAGATGCGGGGAGATTTGCGAAATATATTGCTTATGATGGTAATGCGAAAAGTGAATAAATCGAAAAGAAATTGTCCTGTTTCTAAACTTCATCGATGATAACTCTCGGCTGTCGTGTTTCGCGACATAAATTCTCGCCGATAGCGCTCGATCGTCGCGCAAGAAGAAGAAGAAGAAGAAGAAGGCGGCAGGAGAGAGAGGCGTCGCCGCATTTTCCCCGCGGTCGGGCGTAGGGAAATGTCAAGAAAAACAGTGTCGCCGGGGAATACCGATTTGGATCGGTATCGACGCGTGATGTAGTCCTGGTAAATTACGAGCACACGCAAGCGAGAGAAAGAGAGAGCGAGATGAGGAAGAGAAGAGAGAACGAAGAATTAAGAGAGCAGTGCGCGAAAAAAACGACAAAGAAACGCGAGAAAAAAGATAGGAAGAACGGCAGGCGAAACGTACGGCGAATAATGCGATTCCGCTTCCGGTCGATGAAGGGGAGGGGGGGAAGGAAGAAAGAGCAGAAAGGGAAGGCAGGAGACGCGCACGGAACCACGTGAAAAAGTTCGTCCCATCTCATCCCTCATTCCCAACTCGTCTCGCTCTCGCGCGTCATTTCCTCCCTTTTTACTCCGAGTCTTCGTTTTGCGGGAACGGGTCAGACCCGTTGGCCGCGATTACCCCGTTTGTCAGTTTTCTCCGAGTTGTTCCAATCGACTCGCGCATAATCGCGCGATTCGCGCGCGAATCTGCCGATCTGATGAACGCGATTGGAAGCGAGCGATTGACGCGGTTATTCTCGCGCGTGGACGGACGTTTGGCTAATTGTTGAACGGCTATAGTTATATCGCACATCGCATTCTCGCATTCTTCTTCCCCGTTCCTCTCATCGTTGTTCCGACTCCTCTCACGGCGCGTTTCCACTAAAACCCCCGTCGAGATTAAAGAGAGATCGCGAGGTAAAAATGAACACGCTAAAAGCATTTATTTCGAGAACCCTGCACTTAACGACAGTAAGTCTAGAATTAGAGGCAATTTCAACTCCGGCTTCGCAGTCTTTTGCGGCCCAAATGCGATCCCGCGATAGGAGAACTCGAACCCTTCGCCACCGAAAATATTCTTCCCGTCGTTTTATCGGATAGAGAATGCTTTTTCGGATAAAATTAAAGCCTGGCTCGAATTACTTTCTTTTCTTTGTGATCTCAAGCGTCCTCAGACATTTTCAATCGGTTTTTTTGTTTTTTTGTATAATTCGAGTTTTAAAATAAAAAACATTTTTTAAAACTTTACGTACGCGTTGAAGCGGTCTTGTTCGAAAACACAAGTATATATAATTATCGCTTCCGAATTCTCTGGTGATAACGTCGTTAATCGGAAATGACGTTATGCAACTCGAGGGTTGCAAGTGGGTTGCGCGCGAGTCTTTGTCCGTTTCGGAACATCTGCGGGACTCTCTCCAACTTCGGTCGGACGGAGTCCGTAAGTTTTCTCTCCGTGGTAATTTAGCGTGCCAGACGCGCGCGAAAGGACGAACAACTCTTGCGAGGCGAAGCCGCGCGACGACACGCGCGCGGGAGTGAGTTTAATTAGGAGTAAAAATCGAGTTTGTCCGATCGGGCGTCGAGATTGTCGCGCGACTAAACGAAATCTCACGATTATTAGATTTCCGCCCGGCTGCGTCCGCCATCCTCCGACTCTCTCCTCTCGCGGGGTTGTCCCGGGAGAACTGCCTGGCTAAACAGTCCACGGATTGCGATCCGAGAGAGAAAATGCGCGGAGGGAAGGAATGGGAGCGGGGAAACTATTTCTCTTCGGCTCCCCGGCGCGCTGGTTGTGATTTGAATACATCCAGTTAGCGGCGCGTGCCTCGAATGCCGAATTCGCGACGGAAATGCTTAAAGGAGCCACTCGTTACTTCGTTCGTGCGATATTAGCCACCGTTCACGTTGTCGTCGTTGTCGTCGTTTCTCGTGCTCTCTCGTCGTTTTCCCGTAGTAGTCGTTACGATTAGCCCGCGCCACTTGAAACTTTATTGGATGAGCATTGACAGACGCCTTGGCGTTTTATTCGTTTCACCGATATGGCGTCGATTCTTAAAGTGTCTCCGAGGAGAGAGGAGAATTAATTGCATCTCGCGCGAGCTGCTTTTATAATTTGTTAACTTCCATTTGATAGCTTTTCTTCTCTGTGTATTTAGAGTCCTGTATCTCATCGATCGGCTCGAACGGCGGAGAAAGATTGGAGGCTGTAAGATTTACAGAGACCTGTCGATTCTCAACTTCGGCGTCGGCAGTTTCTTCACGAACTCTCGCGTCGAGCTCTCTCGTCGGATATTGAGGCAAATTAAGCCGTTGAAAAGAAGTAAGCTGTTCTCTCAGAGTGTTAAAGTCGCTTCGCGATGTAATTAATCATCGTTTAACCTATTATAACTGATATTAAAACAAGGTCTGTTTGTGAGCTTGACTTGCACGCGCGCGCGCTTCATAAATTTTCTCCCGTCGCCCGAATAAATATATCGTCGCGCGAGGGAAGAAAATTTCGCCGAGAGCGCGGACAAAAAAATTCGACAACAATTTTATCGCGCCTTTGTGACGAGACGCTCGCGTCTCTCCTCTTTACGCCGTAACGAGATTTCCTCTGCGCTGCCGCATTTAGTACGCGCGTGTATATATATGTATATTTCGAATTTTATTTAAGCCTAATGGATGTAAAAGCGCGCGGGAAAATAAACTCGCTTAAAATGCAATTAGAAAATGTTAGCGAGGGAAACAAAAAGAGTTTATTTCAGAGATACAAAACAGCCACCGATATATATAATAAAGCGAGCGAGTGAAAATTGTAGCACGATTAAAACTTGATATCCGCCACATACATCACGTGTATTTTCGCTTTTCTTCGCGCGTTGCATTATTTATATATTAAACGTCGCAACGGCGCAATCACGGTTTAAAAATTAAACAGCGCGTCCGTTCGAGCGCGCGTTTATTTTCGATACGCGTACGTATTTAAATGACACGCTAAAATAGTTTTCGACGGCAATTTGTCTCGTAACGAGAGCGCACGTGTGTGTAACACGCCCTTCCTCGTGAACGTAAACGTGTAATGAGTTACGCCACCTTGTCGCTGCTCGTATTATCCGAAGCTCGTCTTAAAGGATCGTTCGGAACGACGCATCAAGCGGCTCATCGTCGAATCAACGGCGTGTTTCGCGCGCTCGGGCGATTAAAATGAGGAACACGCGCGTCGGAAGCGACGAAGCGTCGTTGATGTTGATGAGTTCAACGGACGAAAATACCGCGCACCGGGTGCGCGTATTTTCCGTTTATTCAAATGTTTATCGGAAGAGAGAGACTCTCGCCGAAGCAAACTTTCGACTTATCGCGGTTTTAACAGAAGCAGTTTTACGCGCGCGAGTCGAGCGGTGTAACGCGAAATTAACCGCGCGTCTACGAAAGGCCGCGCTACGGTCGTACAATCGATGCTATCTCTCGGTTTTACTTCGCGCGCTCGATAGCATATAATAACCGTTCGTACCTTTACATTATTTTAAGCAAAGGACGCGGCAATAACCTCGGCCGTGAACAATCCCGGATGGGCCGAGGCACATGCGAACAAAACGCGCGCGGAAATGCCGGCGGTGGAGTGGAAGCTTGGGTCGAAGAAACGCCGGCGGCGAGAAATGGTAAAAGTGGAAAGACGGAGAGAGAAAAAGAGAAAGGCAAATGTGCACATGTGTGTGAGAAAGAGAGAGAGAGAGAAAGGGAGACGAGAAAGACAGTAGATGCGCGGTAACAGCTTGCGATAATAGTCGCGAAATAGTCAGTTTTATCGCCGACGTAATAACAATCATTGTTATTTTACGTGTTTCCACCGCAATCTCGTAATTGCCCTAACGAATGCGGCTGGACGAGACGCGCGAAACGGACGCGCAAAGACGAAAAATAAATGGAATACGCGCGCGCGCGAAACACGTCGGAATTAACTATCCGAGCGAGTTTTCGGAAGGCGCGCGTCAATTTCCGTCGGCAACTAATCAAAACTTCCTTCCGTTTGCATGTCGCCAGCTTTTCAATCCGCGCGCAGCGCCCTACACTTTGGACCCTAAACACGCGCGCGCCTACACACCTTATGGATGACAGACTGGCGCACGATATATTCCCATTGCTGCGCTGCTGCGGGCGAGTCAAGTATTTGCGAACGCGACGCATCCGCGCCGCGCCCGGAACACATCGGATAAAACGATTAAGCTTCAGAGGAATTGAATTGGGACCGCGCCCGCAGTGCGCGAGATATACTCACTTCCTAACCCGCGCGTGTGCGAATTGCGAGTAACGTTTCCGCGCAAGCAATTTACATTCTTACCTCGTTTTCCCCTTTGTGCCATTTCCACTTTCTATTTTATGACTACGCGCGCTAATGAGGGCAAATTAATCGCTATGTACAAATTGAGTCCTTGTAAGCGCGCTAATTGCAACTTGCATGCTTTTATTGAATTCCGAACGCGGAAGACGGTAATTGGAAATATGCGCGCTTTGATTTATCTTTTTTTTTTTTTTACGCAGAAAGATAATAATCAGCGGTGTCGAATCCGTTTGTCTTACCGTATCCGCTCCGGAGCAACTCCGTATCCAGAGATTCCGCGCTTCCAACTGCCGCGCGTTGAAATAAGGAACAGTTTTCTTTCGCTGTTGTTTTTCTCGCTGCGAGGCGGAGGCCATCACGCGGTCCGGGGAAAAGAAGCCGCGAAAGTACGGAGATAGTAGCCAAGTTGGAGAGAACAAAGTCGATATTAAAATCAATCCAACTGTCGGATCCGGCAGTTCGCGGACGGAGTTTGTAACCTTAAAAGTTCGTCTTCGTCCCTCGCCTTCTCTTCTCAGCCGCGCGCGGTTCGTATATATATTGAACTTTAGTCAAGTTCACTCCCTTATTTGCGTTACCACCGCGGTAGGTTAAGAAAACCCGGCCAAACGAACATCCGGCGAGAGAGAGAGGGGGGGATGAGGGAGAAAGAGAAAGGGAGAGAGAAAACGCGGAGGATGGAATCGCGCGGAGAAAGAAAAGATAGCCGGGAAATAAGCGGAAGTTTGCCCGCTGATCTCTCAGTAGTATCTGCTAAGTAGCGCGGCACGATCTTAAGTGCTGCACCTGCCAGCCCCCTTCCCCGCCCGAACCCTTCTCATCGCGTTCCTTTTCGCGGAATGAGAAGAAGGCTTCTGCTCGCCAAAACACGAAGAAATATTCGCGGCAATTCAGCGCGACGTGAATAATGCAATCCGCGGATTTCTTGCTCATTCTTATTAATCACGGTATAAATATGAAATGTCCCGCAATATGTACTGTAAGAATGACTTTTACGATCAAAGAATAGTAACTTAAGGAAATATATCGCGCGCGCATTGTTCGAACGTCGGTGATACCGACCTTTTTCCGAAGAGAGTATAAATTTTTCCGGAATTCCCCGAACTCGTTTCGCGCGACGTAAAACGGTCGTTATATCTTTAAAAATCTTTTCTGTCGGTCGTAACTTCGTGAAATTCTTTTGAGATCTTGAGACGACGCGCGGCGAGAAACGCGCGGCCGTATTATGAGCTGAAAGGCGACTGCGTTAATTAAAAGCGAGGCAGCGACGACGACGACGACGACGACGTAGCCGCGTTTCTTCATTCCGATTGAAGGAAGGCGAAGGAAAACGACCGGACTCCGGGCGCGGGCGGGATCATCATTAAGGTTATACAAATCGCCGATCACGCTCGGCTGTTTAACGAGCGCCTGGAGTTTCGCGGAATATTCACGGCTCGCGCAACCGGAAGTCCGGGATTGCGCGCCGCGCTAAAACGAGTAAATTAAACATTTCGTTCTCGCACCTTAGGCACGTCGTCGCGTCGCGTCGCGTCGCGCCGCGCTTAATGAAAGGCTTTTCCTACTCGCGCGACTCGTCCTCTCTCTCTCTCTCCCTTTAAAAACGCGCTCGCCCAAATTATCCTCAGACGTCATAGTAACTGCGGAGCGTGTTCGATCGATATCGAATTACCGTTCAATTTATTCGGCGTGTTTACGACGATACGTAATTTCTTGCTGGCATGCGTGAAGCGCAATATTTATAATCGCGAAAAATAGCGATAACGTTCAATACTTGATCGATACTTGCGCGATGTTGTCTCCGATTTTGTTGTCAAGATTTTTCTCGCCGGAAGTAACAGCGTTGAATTAACAGGTTCGATTCGTTCTTTAATGTGTTCTGTGATCGCCGGCATCTTGTATAATATTTTATTTTAATTCGTCTCCGGGGAGAGCGTGAGATAACTAGCGCGCGAGAATAATCTGAAGATTATTATTGCTGCGAAGCACATCGAAAATACGAGATGATATTTTGTGCGCGCGTGTGTGTGTGTATATATATATATATATATATATATATATGTTATTTACGAGAAACCGATTCCTCGCCGACGACGACGGCGACGACGGCGATGCCGAAAGGAGAATCGTAAAACTGGCAATAACACCGGAACAACCTAACGCGCGCCTGGCTGGCAGTAAGTGAAGGAGAGCTTTAGAAACTGTAATTAAACGGGATGGTTGAAGTCACCATGGCTGAGAGTATACAGGTTTCCGTGGTATAAAGGTTTTACGTCCGGCTTCGCTTTCTCTCTCGCGTATACCCACGCCTGTCTCACATTCTCTCCTCAAATAGTATCACTTTGTTTCTCTATCACGTCTTCGTATGAATTCGCCAGATGACCGAATGTCATCTTCTCCAGATAGTACGTCGCCAAAGACACTTCGCGTTTTTTTTTTCTTTTTTCTACGCACAGTACGTGGTTACACAAAATTTATTATCTTCTCATCAGACAGTGCGCTCGTTACTACATTTTTAAGGACCTCTCACGCTCTCGTAAAAGTATAGAGAGAAAATACTATAATTGTATTTTTTTTTGTAATTATATAGAAGTGATTTTTGATTCGATTATCCAATTTTCTTTATTCGCTGCTGACGTGTTATTAACTTCGTGGTTTAATCAGCGAGAGAGATTCTGTTATTAATGTCATTGAATAAAATATGCATACACTTTCGTTCAAGAGCGCTTAAATTCTCGTGCAAAATCTCGCTGATAGAATATAACGAATTCTCTCATCGCGAAACAAGGGTTTCGAGCTGTCGCTCGAATTTTATTTGGTGTTCATTGGGAGAGAGCGTATTATTTCAATAAATGTGATTACGAAACTTGATCGACGTTTACCGGGGCCGCGATTTAACCGTGCGATTTTATATCGAGCTCGAAATCGGCGCATCATCCACTCGCGCGCGGGTCTCTCTCTCTCTCTCTCTCGATGGCCAGCGCTCGGAGAAATACATAAATTACGCGGATAGCGGTGGCGGTGGTGGTGTGGCGGCGGCGGCGGGTTATGGCGACGTGACTGCAAGTTGGTTCGTATTAAAGTTATGAATATAAATCACGGCCGGCTCGTTCTCTCCGTTCTTTCCTTGCGCTCGACGGCCTCTCACCCTTGCACGGACTTTCACCGTTCACCACGACTAGCGCGATATCGTATATCGCCTTTCTCTCATTCTTCAACCCTTTTGTCCGTCCTCTGCTCGCCAACGTGAGGAGAATCGTTCTCACCTTCTCGTTCTACCTGTCCGCGCACGCCCCTCTTTTCAGACTTCTCGCGCGCTTACCCTCGAACCCCCGAGTCAAGGTGCAACAGCTCGCGGTGTCAAAGTGCCGGCCCATTATTCACCTCCCGTCAGAGTTCATGTCTTCCAGGCACGCACCCCGCCATCGTAACACCCTTTTCTTACCTCCTTACAGCTTTCCTTCTTTCTCTCTCTTTCACTCGCTCTCTCTTCACTACTCAAAGCTATACAGCCGAACTTGCGAACACTTCGATGCTGATCCTGGATATGGCAACCGCTCTTGTCGGGTTATTCGCGCGTGAAAAATAGCCGGCGTGCTACGTAAAAACGGGCGCCGGGCGCGCGGCTTAAAATCCCGCAAAGCGTGTGCCTTATATACCGGTTTGGCAATAAAGAGACTGATGTATATTGCGACATAAAAAAATAATTTATCGCAATTTTTATTTGTGTCTTTGAATAATAGCAAATGAATAAAAAAAAAAACTGAGATGCGCGTTACACCGCGCAAATAAATTGTGAAAAATGCATTTTTCTATCTCGAAATTATATCTCGAAAGCGGTTGTTTTATTTACTTTTTTCTTTTTTTTTTCTCTTTAGAACTTTGTTAAGTTCTCGCTATCTCCGATATCCGCGTGTGTGCGTGTGCAATGAAAAGTTGGAAATTCCCTCCTCCGTGAAATAAGCTGAGGGTGCGAAATGTCACGTGACGACTCTCTCCGCGTTCCGCCGAGACAAAATAATTTCTCGCTGTTACGTTTCGGTACTATAAGTTCTCGCGCTTGGGAGTCATATACGTACACGTCAGGGTGAAAAACTGGAATACTTCTTGCTCTAAAGTTCCTTCAGAAACGAAGATTAACGCCCCCTCTCTCGGCTACAGATTCGCCCGTGTTTGCTGTTACTGAGTGTCACAAACGCGCCCGGAAAAGTCCACGGGAAATATGAAGACAACTACTCGCTCGACAAGTTACTCGGACAGGTTTTTTATTTTTTTCGTTTTTGTTTTATTCCGAGAGAATCGCACGGTAAAACTGCGCGGATAAAGTTACGCATCATCTACCTATCGTGTAATGCGATTATATTTGTCGAAAAACAGCGATACGGGTTTTACGGCTCGGTTCGTCGACATTGATACCTCGAATCGAAAATAACGATTGCTCCTCTGTGTAACGACACAAAACGTGAGAGAAACAGAGAGAGAGAGAGAAATCATACGAATATATATCAAATTTTATTACATTTATTACCGTTATTCCTTTTATATCAGTTTTATTGCATTATACGTCGTAAAACGAAAATTGACCGGTGATTTACGCTTCTCTTGCCGGGAAGTTCCTTTTTACTCGCGGAATTCGGTCGGCGAGACGCAGATCGTCGAATGCGAGTACAACTTCGACGGAAAACACGTATGTATTGCTAAATCTCGAGAGGTATCGTCTTCGTCAAGTATTCACGAGCACTTCCCTCCGCGCGTCGCTTCTCAAACAAAATATCAAGCGGAATCATCACGAATAGCGGCGCGCGGAAAGAGTCGTCGGGGTCTGATCCTCCGAGTAATGCCTGAATTCGAGGCGCAAAGTCGAAGTTCATAGCGCGAAGGGGGAGTGCGGCGTGTACACTATCGAGAGAAAGAGAGAGAGAGAGAGAGAGAGAGACGGGGGAGAGAAAGAGCCCGAGGGAGGATCGGCTCGATCACGCACGGATGCGCCTCTTGATCCGATACATCGACGCCACCGAATCCGAAACGTATCGACGGGACGATGTCATACATATCCGATGACGAAAGCCGCGGGGCGCTTTGCCGCGCTGTCAGAGATTTCCAACGACCCTAACCGCGCCACATCCCTAAAACTCGAACGGAAACCTTCGCCCGGTTCTTTTTGTCGAGCTGAAAACGGCGTGCTTCGTGAAAAATTGATCAACGCTTCGGGAAAAAACAAACTCCCTGGTCGCCATTTTATCAGGGGACTGTTTTTTTGCGTTATTTGCGCTCGCGACGACACGTCAAATTGAGTTTGCTTTATTTAAATATAGTTGTTAAAGAAGAGACGACAGTGAAAATATTTCAACTTGTTGAAATATACAAAAAATCGTACATTCTTCTAACGCTCAGCTGTTCCAACGTTGGCCATTTCAAAATGGTGATTTTGAATAATTCTCCGAAACGTCGTAAAATGCTTCACCTCGTCTGTAATATCTTTTTTTTCTTTCTCTCTCTCTCTCTCTCTCTCTTTTCCTCTTACATTCAGAAAAAAAAAAGATATTTTCTCCCTCGCGAACGTCGATAGTCAGTCGGTTGGAAGTTAAGGCACGTTCGCGCTTGTTCGAATTCGAAATCGAATCCTCCATCTACGACAATTTTACGAGTCGCGAACAACCACCTCACACGCGGGCCGCGTGCGATTCGTGGCTGCGCGCGGTGGGATTTCGCCCGATGATCCCCCTTCAGCGAGAAGTGTTTTCGGATGTGGCGAGAGCTGTATCCGCTCTGTACACGCGAGCGTGTACGTACGCGTGTACGAATCGTCTACGTGTGAGGGTGAGCTGTTTACGAGACGAACGATGGTGATGGTGCGGTAACGGACTGAAATATGACGGCGCGGGGGGCTTTCATTGCTATTGCCGTGTGTGCCGGTGCGGTGTGTTGTTATGCCTGCTGTTGTTCGTAACGCCAACGTGGCTGGATTTCGCGAAAAAGGCACGTGGAGGCACTTTCCCCCTTTCTCTTTCTCTCTTTCTCTCTTTTACTATTTGACTGTTGAACCATTTCACTCCCGAATAAAAATATTGCGTGCATCTATCTTTTATTTCATTTATCGCGACTCAGAGAACGAAAGAAAAAAATCAAAGCTGCAAATTTTAAACAGACGATTGCTGTAATTGTATTCACTGCGGTTCGCTTCGATATGCACGAACGCAAAACAAAGACCGGGATATTTTTTAATATATAATTTTTTTCGCGTTATTTCCGCGAGAGTTCAAAGGATCGGTACAGCCGCGGCGCTGTGCGAACAAAGAGCGCGCGTTCCATTAAAAACTGATATCGGAAGTGGCAAAAGCGTTCGAGTGAGCAAAAAGTACGCGTGGCTCGTCGTGGGGAAGGGGAGGGACGAGAAAGGGAAAAAGAGAAAGAGTTATTTTCACCACGCGCGCGCGCGCGCAGAGAATATTTAACTTTTCGTGTGCGTCGGATCCCTGCGAAATTGTATCAGGGCTTACGGCTTTCGCGGAGTCGTTCGCATTAAAAATGAACGCGGTCGGTGAATAAGAATAAAACATAGCGAACGTCTACACACGCTCACGACGAAACGTCCGGCGCATACGTTACGAGTCCGATCGCGCGCGCGAGTATTTTCAAGTGAGCGAACGACTTTCGAGTCCGCGAGAGCCCGCATGAAAGGATAATCGCTCGCGCAGATTAAAAGACCGCGACGTTTTCTCCGTTCGCATCTCTTCATCTCGACCGGGTCAGCGAACTTTACTACACCTGCGCGCATCGCATACGTAGTATTTAAAGCTTCGATTTCGATATCGCCGCAATCCGTTCGTTGCACGCGCATGTGTGTGCGCGCGCGCGCGCGCGTGCATATTGGTTGCGCAGTTTTCGCGAAATATGCACGTGCGCGAGTGAATCGTTCGACCACGTGTACTCTCCGCGATATACACACAGCAACGTGCGCGAGCTTACGTGTACATACACGCACGCGTCTTGCATGTACGAGCATCGCTCGGGTGGATGCTCGCGTAACATGACTGGTGCTGACGTTTATACGCACGAGAACGTGCGTGCGGGCTGCCACCGGACCATAGTGTGTGCGGCAGATGTGTGATAGATACACACTCGACCGTGTGTACGTACGCACACGAGGTCCGCGTTGTTGGTTGATACACGACGCGGGATACATATATATATATAACGACGAGATAGAGAAAGAGAGAACGCGCGCGATTCCGGACACGCGGCCATTTATTAAACATGCCTTCATTACGCGATCTGTACATATTTTAACGCGTTTCGCACGTGCGGATCACGCCCGGTTAAAGCAAGCTAATGGCGATGACGTCGTTAATTATTCACGAAAAAAGCAACGGAGTCGGCCTAATCTCACTTCCTCGGAGTCGCCCGCGCACTTAGCATCGCCATCGTCGTCGTCGTCGTCGTCGTCGTCGCTTGGTCTTGCCGAATGTACTAAAAAATGCAACATGTCGGCTAACCGGATTAAAAGCCGCCGCGGCGACTCTCCACCCGCTTAGATTTTCAATCCTGCTACTGTGTTGTGTGCTCAAGTTGAGCAGCTTCGCCGCTCAAGTTTATAAGACATTCCGTAATAATCGCTCGGTCCTGGAAAAATCTAGTTTAAGGCTCTATTTTTGACGCTAAGCAAATATTGTTTTTCGCCGTGTCGCGACGATATAATACCCTCCTTTCTCGCATATTAAAAGAATAAAACTTAAGATGTGACGTAAAATTTGTGTAAGGTAAAAGCTTCAAAATTTATATTTTGCGCACCAAAAGAGTAAAAGTTTTTTTTTTTTTTTATTCAATTCAAGTCGAGTTTTTTCCGCGGAATTCAAGTCAGATGCGAAACAAATGTGAAATATATAGGCGCTATAACATGCAGAAGTGATTTTCAACTGTATTTTTTTAAAGAACGGCGAATTGGATTATATATGAAAAATTTTTAAACTAATATTTTTGAACAAAAACCATTTTATTTCCACGTCTTCCTTTCTTTCTTTCTTTTTCTCTTTATCATGCAATAACAACTTTTAATAACCATTTGATACATACATTACTACGCGTTTATATGGGAACAGTGTTTTTTGTGCGCTGCACATACATATGAATCAGAAGTACGTGTCAATAATTAATTAGGAAATAGCTATTGGGCAGAAAAGTTGGCGAAGTAAGCTTTTATTTTAAGTAATGCTCCATTACGTTGTTTTTTTCTTGTATTAGAACTATTTGATGAACTGAAACCGTATTTTCTAATTCGCAAACAAACTCGACGAATTTACAAGAAGTTTTATGAGAAAAAAATTGAAGACTTGATGAAATAATTTTTATAAATGTGTACTACGTACACACACACATCTGTGAGTAATCGCGACGAGAGCCGAAGATCGAGCTGAAACGTGTCCGCGCGACGCTCTATACTCGCGACTCTACTACTTGAAAAACGCCATTAATCATACCGGCCATCTCTCCGGTCTCCGTGACAAAATGCACTTGCAGCGCGCGGTTTTAATCGTTTTCACACGATAGTGCGGACGCTTTTCCTTTGACGCAGATCGTTTTCGACGCTCGCGGATACACGTCGCTACATCTGCTCGTGACGCGTTTCCGTTTCGATCCCCGACCTGCGCGCCGAAGTCCACCACGCGGGGCCCGGCTTTGCGAATCCAATGTATGGATTGCGCGCCGTCGTCGTGTTGTCGTCGTCGTCGTCGCACACAACGCAGACAAACGATCGGCCGCACACACGAACGCACGCGGAGGGAGGAGGATGGGAGGCCATAAGCTACACCGAAATGCAAGCGGCTGCTGGCTGTCGTTGTACGAAGGTTCGATAATACAGTAGCATAATGCCCGGCAATATAGCATAAAGGGGTTGACACGTTGACGCTGTCACGTGCCACCGGCGTCCCAGGGGCTATTGACTACGTGACGTAGTAGAGCTCCTGACTCTATAAAGGGAGTCTCTCTCTCTTTCGCACATCCACCCACCCACACACACACACGCACACACACACATACTCTCTCTCTCTCTCTCTTACACGCCGCGCACTCGTTAAACACCGATATCGCAACTCCGGGGATATCCGAACGCACCACTCTTTTTCTATCGCGGCTTCCGCGCGCGGATTTAGTCGCAATTTTCCGTTAAAGCGGCCGGTCCCGTATCTCACCGCGCCAAAGCTGTAATAACCTCTTCCTTCTTCCCGTCGTTCGAGAACAAAAGTGGAGACGTTTTAAACAGCGGTTCTTTGTTTTTTCTTGTCAAAGAATATATATTGACGCGAATAAATTTGGCGAAAAATAATTTCTCTTGCAAATAAATTCCCGACGGGCGTTAATTAAATTCCGATCGGTATCTAATCGTATATCTAATCGTAATCACATCTAATGAGAAACTCCGCCAAACGTGTGAATCATTAATTAGCTTGTCAGTCATATCTCTCACGCCGGCTGATATTAATTTCGGAACACACAGAATATGTGACAGCGGCTTTCGCTGCGCCCCCCGCGGCGTTCAGACATCGATTATTATAACGTTCGGCGCGGAAAACACGATTGGCCTTTTTATCAAACGCGAGGATATACAGGAGAATCTCTTCCGTCACACACGGAGAGAATGAAAATTTTTAATTACCGGGAGAGAGAGAGAGAGAGATGCGCGTGCGCGCGCGTTTCAGAGACGAGACGCGGGGAAAACGCGGTTAGTTATATACATCGCGCGATTGATGGGCGACCCAGATTCTGGAATGATGCGGGTGTCTGGCTGCCGCGAGCCTTCCCGTCGCTGATGAAAGGGATGGACGGGAGGAAGGGTGACAGAAGTGCATCGTAGAATGATCAGATTGCGTAGCGTCACGTACTATTGGCCGCATACCGAGCTCCCTCGCTCGCATCTCTGGTTTCCCCCTCTAATCAAGCTCGCGGTTACAAATTAATTTATCTCGACTAATACGCGCGCGTGTCTCTCGTCTCACGGATAACGCGAATCGACAAATGTCTCTGCTGAAATTTAACGATATCGCGGCGAAGAGACTATACTCGCGGAGCGCGCGCCACGAACGAATTAATTTGTCGTAACGATACCGGGAGATCTGATAGCGCGAGCGCGAAGTTTAATCTCGATGGCGTGTACGAGTGCTTACATACTCTCTCCATTCGCGACCTTAACCGCGATCTGACCTTTCTTCTTTTAATCGGGATTATTAACAATCCAGAGATATTAGTTCGCGCTGCATTTTTATTTTTAATTTTTGGTTTTATAGGCGCGCGAGCGAATTGCCCTTAGCGCGTTGTTGCCGCGCGTATGTAAAGCGAAGACGCGGAATGAATTATGAGCGATAATGAGCATTTGTTGCGGCCTGATGAATTACGAGCTCCAATGAATATACATGACGCTAATGATGAGGAAATTTACGCGAGATATACTCTATATATATACACACACACGTTGTAATCGAGTGATCCCGAATGCGGTTGCGATATTTCGGTGAATAGCGTAATCAAATCACACTGTAGGGATGTCTTTTTGTTATCGAGTTCGTTTTTTGTGAGCGACATTGTATTATTATTTAAATGTATTGTGTCTGACAAAAGATACATAAGATCTCGATGAGACTTGGTCACGGCTAATGAAGAATTAAATAACGAGCTGCGAACAGAGACATATGCGAGCGACCAAGAATGCAGATAACGCGATTACGGTTCGATATATAATTCTCGGCGGTTATCAAAGACACAAAACTCGCAGCTTTTCATATAAAACTTGTCGTCAAGTAAACAGCAAGACATCATTGGTACACTTGAAAGAAGATGTCAGAATTTTTGCAAAAGTGTTTTACCAATTTACAATTAAACGAAACGCGTCAGACGATCTTCTTTATTTTTAAGATGCCACAAAACCTAGAATTAAATATTTAAAAAATATTTTGTTGCAATAATTAATATTTATCCAATAAAAAATTAATACTTCTCGACAATTATCAAATATTACTTTTACAATTGTAAACAAAAACGAGCGGGAGTCAGTTTGTAATGTGTAATCGTCAAATAATTGCACAATATATTGCCGCGCCTTGTTTAAATAAGTACTGATTTATAAAGATAATATAGCGAATAATGACGGAACCTCGAAAGATTAATTTCATGAAGATTCGCGCAACGCGTTCGCAAACGTGTTTGTGTTTATAAACGCTCGTGTTAACGTATCTGAGTTTCCTTTGAACGCCGGTGTGTATTAACACAAAGTGCGAAATCTCCAGCGAATATTCACTTGAGAAAATTAAATCCCATTCTTATCTGATAAGATAAATTTTAAATGCCATTGTAATGATTTCTCCATTAATTGTGTGGAAATAACGAAAAGCTTTATTCGTAGCTTCGATTTTTATGTCATTTAAATTCGGAAATCGATTCACTTTAGAGATAAAATGTGTTTCAAGCTAGAAAGAGAAAGAGAGAGAGAGAGATAGATAGAGCCAACGCGGAATATCTGAAATTATAATGGTATCTGTAATTTCCCTTGATTTTTTATTTCCGAGAACCGTAGATTCATAAGGTACATAGACCGTTTGTTTTAAAATAACCTACAATAATTACACACAAATACATATATACATGCATATATATATACATATATGTATATATATATAATAAAGTTGCATTAATTAATGTCATCGTCGTGTCATTACGTCGGAATTGGGACAGTGCAATCGGAGCTCATATTTAAATTTAAATTTTGCTACTCCAATCGATTCGACGGAATATGGAAATGCAAATTTGTAACGCGTTTATCGGATCGAGAGTAAATCTCGCGAGTCCTCGAGTCATCGCGAATGCCCGATGAATTTCAATTATTTCGTTTATCCCGCGAATGTTCATTGCGATTATTGTTAACCGACTTTCAATCCCCGCGGACCGTCGTCGTCGCTTTTTTTTTTTTTTTTTTTTTTTTTTCGCCCGCCTTTTTTTTCGTGTCTGCGATTCCTCGGGGGGAATTTCCACGTGCGGAAAGAGATAGACGTGGAAAAGTGCCGCTCGTTTCGTCGGCGCGGCGGCGATGTCATTGGCGGCTTATTCGCTATTAAATTCTCAAACTATAACACGTGGCCACGCACTCGATTTTGTTTCTAACACGCCCGCCCCGATTTATCGTGAAATATTATCGTCTGCGGACCTTTATTATTAGCGGCCACTGCGACCGATCCACGGTGTAAATCACAAGCTACGAACGAAACCGGCATTTATTTCCTTTGACATTTTATTTCGCCGATATCGCAAATACAGAATATTTTTCACCGCTACGTTCATTCGTCGTTTTCCCGTGCTCATTATTGGTTTAAATAACGATACATGTATCTGAATATTGTTGCGTGTGTAACACGATTACGCTCGACGGATTATTATTTCAAAATTGACATCATAAGCGATATATATGACTGATTTATACACAGACAATGAATGCAAAATAATAAAATACAATCACATGTCGGAAATGAAATGTTATTCCGCGTGCGCAATGGATTTTGGCTTTAAGTATCATCGAGAGAACTCTCTAACGGATTCCATTATAGCGCTCTTCTCTTGACTGTCTATGTACGAATCTGCAGTCGGCGTGGACTCGTACAAACAGTTAAGAGAAGAGCACTTTACACGTAGTGTTTCGTGGTTTTCATTTAAAGTGTTTTATTTTAGATAGTGATCAGTTTTTCGAATTTACATTTCTTCCGCGGTAAATGGGAACTCAATTGTACCGGATGATTTTTAAAGACTTTTATGCGCGTTTCGCACCGCCGCGCGAAATCGATGCAATGCGAGCGGCGCGTGTAACGGCACTTTTTTCGATCGCTAAGTTCGATATCGTGAAATATTACCGTCTGTGGACATTGATTAGCGACCAAAGCCATACGTGCGGATGGCTGCAAGCCACAGCTGCGATCGGCGCCGAGGAAACTGCACCGGTGCACCGCGCGGCGTGTTGTATGTGCGCACACACTCATGCGCGCGCGCGTGTTCGTGTGCGCCCGTACGCGTAAGTGCATGTACGATACTTAGAGGACGGGTGCATCCATTACTGGAAGAGCGCGCGTCCTGTGCTCGATTCTGGTTTATCGGGAATTTCTAAAGGCGCCCGGCAGCGTTTGTGCAAGCGCGCGGCTTGCATTTCGCGCGCTACTACGACAAACGCGCGCGGGAGAGAGAGATACCCCGCCCGCGTCTTTCTATGTATGATCGCGTATAGCGTCCGGGAGAGCGCGATGACGATGCGCGGAAAGCGGCGCAATTACGAAGATCGATTCGAACGTACCCTCCGATTTATTTTACCTCCTCGTCGGTGATTATGTATCGCGATAAAACCGGTTCTCGCAATATCTCGGTGAAATTACGCGGTTAATGGCGTGACATAATTTATGCAGCACGTGGCAATAATGCGGTGCCTATTCAAATTAATTTCGAATTTACATTATCCTGCAAATATTATAGATAGATAGAATATTGATTCCGCATAAATAAACAGAGTCCAGTTGCTTTCTTTTTTTATGTAACTATAATGTTAAGTAGGTACTCGCGTGCGACTTGATTTCCCTCTCTAGCTCGTTTGAACGGGGATTATTCCATTATTTTAAGGACTTATCTTTGGAAGAGGAAGAGACACACACACTCATAAAGAGTAAAAAGTTTGCAATATCTAAAAGTAAGTAGCGTTCTCTTTCAATGGATAGAGAAAAAGTTCTACGATTAAATCAATAGGAAGAGAAACCGCGCGGCGCCGCGTAAATGTGTCCATCTCCGTTTTATGCACGTGGCGAGTGAGAGGCAAGAACTTGTGCGCAAAAAAACCTTAATCGGATTGCGCGAGAGAGTGCTCTCCGCGTTCGTATTAAAAAAGTGTAAAAATTTAACTTCGTTCATTGACAGTAACAGCCCCGCACGCATTTAACACTCGATTTAAAAAATCAGCGCGAGAGATAACGTGAAAAAAAAAAAATGACTCCGACCGTTTATGAATGTTTTAAACGACATAATCAATTGAACAATATTTTTATGCTTGTAATTGCGAAAAATATATACGCGCGCTCTCTGGAAATTTCTTCGCGTTAAAAATAATCTCTTCATTTCTATCCGCACTTCATTAATATTTTTAATTCCAATGAGAAATCAAAAATATAACGTGTATTATTGCTCCTTGAATAATTTCAAGAATAACAATATTTTTTGTCAACAATTCATTAAATTATGCTGTCGATTGAATGGTCGAAAAAAAAAAACAGAGCGATAAAAGTGCTCCCGCGTAAATAAAATCTTTTTTCAATCGATCAGTTCCGCGTAATTGCGCGATAGATTGAACGCCGTTTCCAACATCGCGGGAAATCAAGAGCTTGCTCAAATTAACTTTCATCCTTCGGCACGACAACTGGCTTATCTCGTTATCGAGTCCGATTCGGGTCATTACATGCAAATAAGTCACCGATCTCTGTATGGTTAGTCTGTCTCTTTGCGGTTCCGTCATCTTTCCGTCTCCCTCTTCGCGCGTCGCATCGGCAACACGCCCCTGCTCTATCATCCTCGTCCTGATTTGTCTATCTATACGTTCTCTTTCCTTCTCTATCTCTCTCTTCTCTACACCCTACTCCTCTTTCTCTCTTTCTCTCGTAGACTCCTAAGACCTCAAAGCCCGAGGTTCGTCTTAATTACAGTTGTCTCGAGTCAATCTGGATGGTAATTAACCTGCTTGCGCGTATCCCCAGGTTACCTCAGAGAAATGAGGATCATCTATCCCCCTCGCTCTCTCCCGTAAGCATCAAATACCTGTACGTGAGGTGCGAGCGTGACGGTGAGAAGGAATTGAAATTCTGAAATCTTGCGGGGAAGCGATAGGGAGAAAAAGAGCGCCAAGGGCGGGTCGGCAGGCTGGCGTTAATGGATGTTGATTTACGCGTGGTTGCCGTGAAATTGACAAACAGATTTCGCGAGGTCGGCTCCTGGGAGAAAAAAAAAGAATATGAGAGAGAGAAAGAGAGGGAGAGTAGGTGAGTGGGTGGGAGAAGAGAGCACGTCCGCGTTATTAAAGTACACCACGGAATATAGCGAGGGGAAAGGCCAGGTGGGCTCAGGAGGGCAGGAAATTGCAGCTAAACAAGCGTGGCGGGATATAAAAGGATGATTTTGCATGAAAACAAGCGGTAAAGGCGGATTAACTATTCGCGGCTCGAAAACGACAAAGAAAAAACATCCCGCTGCATAATGGCGGACTTTACACTCGGCTCTCTCTCTTCCGAAGAAAAAAAGCGTGTCAGACAAGGTACACACACAAAGAAAGAGAGAGAAAGAAAGAGAGAGAGAGAGAGAGAGAGAGAGGGAGGAAAGGGGAGAAACAGAGAGGGAGAGAGAAAAAGTGAAAGAGAGAACTATCTTTATAAATGACTTCGCCGAGTATGCGACGTTGAGTTTCAAAACACATGCTTCTCGTTTTCTCTTACTTTTCAACTTTTCTAGATTGAAGGACGCTTATTACATTGAACTTATCAATCAACTATCAATTGAGCAAAGTCTAACAAAAACAAAACACTAATTTTTTTCGTTCAGTTTTACCTACGTGATTTTTATTTTCACGAATTGATATTATTTTCTGCGACAAATAAAAAGAATTTAATTATTGACTTTCATGACACTTTGCTCGAGAGCGTGTAAGAACATTGATTATATACGTATATAGTTCGATTATACGAAATTGCAATCTCATAAGTGCATTTTGCAGAGAACAAATATAAAATAAGCTGATCAAAAATATCTCTTGTATGACGTAAACCACATTAATTTGACGCGTTTCACTTTGGGAATTTTATATTTCCCGGGAAACGTTACGTTTTCGAAACGACTAATTTTCTGGTCTGGCGAGCGAGCTCAGACTCTCTCTCCTATCGGGCTCACAGCACACGTGCGAGTAGTAGCATCCGGCTCGCGTATTAAGCGCGTCAGAACTTTACGGATAAATTATCTATTAGTCGTTCGACCCCCGGCCTGTCGGCCATATTTCCCGACCCCTCGCTGGCAACCCGGCAAATAATCTGCGCCACCTAACGACGTCACGGATCCGCGATACATCGGGTTCGAACGATAACGTACGGGGGAATGGGTTCTCTCTCTCTCCCTCTCTCTTATTACGCCCAGAGTTTCAGCAAACTTTTCGCTGCCTCTCTCCGCGCGCGCACCCCATAAATGAATATTTACAATTTTACGCGCGCGTTAAAACCGACCACCGCGCGCGTCCTCGCCGTAAAGTACAATTCGCCGTTTCAACAATCGTATTTTTACCCGACGCTTCATCGGAACGGTAGGGGAGAGAGGAGGTAAGTTAAAATTGCGTCGGGGAGGAATCGCGTCCTTTACAAATGGATTCCGTCGCGCGAGCGGACGGAAAATCAGCGCGCGCGCGAACATTGTTTCGCACAATTTCTGAATAAATGTCCAGCTGAGCCAGCGCGAGTCCAGCGCGAAAGAAATCATGTTCTGCGAACGAGCGCGGCGCTCCGACATTTCACTTTTTGCAGTAACCCACCTATAACGTGTCCCGAGCTCTATGCCGCTCTCATTTAAATTCAAGACTTTTTTAATTCTAACTTTAACGTAATTTTCATGGAAAGTCGGCTTTTCTCTTATCGCATAATGAGGCATCGCGCGACGGCGATGCACACACACATGCGCGCGCGCCCGCCCGCGTAGATGTGTCGATGTGAACGAATAACAATAAGAAAAGTTACGCGCGACGACATACCACGGGGAAATATCGACTCCGTCGGAGAGTGACACGAGCGTGTGTGTCGGGTCGCCGTGTAAAATATAGAGGTCGAAGTTTGCAACGTTTTCGCGGCAGGGAAGATCGGTCTTGCGGAGAAGGCGCACCGCCGGGAGTCGCAAGTTCACGTTCGTGTTGCGGAATTGCCGATCGGGGCCGTACAACGACGAACAACGTTGAGAGGCGGGCGCTCGCGTGTCGAGCTGCAGGTGCCGTTACATAGGCCCATACATAAAGGCTCGTACACACTTGCAACAGAACATCGTAACTGTAACATTGTTATATAAACATTCGGATGGGGGTAATGTTACGCGTACATG